>SDVV010017341.1:0-14011 GCA_016164225.1 Gammarus roeselii | reverse complement strand
AGATTTCGCGGCACCGAAATCCTGTTTACAATTTAGATCGGTAGAAGAGGGCCCATTTAATAACATGGCAGTCATTTGAAGCTTAGAAATAGTCTAATATAATTTTTGGAGCGTATTAACACTTACCATCGGAAGTAATGCGCACGAATGACCAGCGTTTTGAAGAAGAAGAATATTCTGTCAATCTGTTTGTGTGAACACGTTCCAGTACTATTGCTAATCAGTGGTCAACTTCCATAGAATAGGTGATTGTTGGTATACAATAGTTTGTCTCTCTAACAATTTCTACATTTTGCTCATACACATGATCGTTAAATTACTTGGATCAGCGGTCGCATTCAGCTGTTGAACTTGAACGCGGCTGCGTGGCAAATTGACGGAATTTTTCTTGGTCGACAGAATTAGTTTTTTTAGGATATTTTCCAATCATTATTTCCTTCAGAGCGCTTTCTGAAAAAGTATTAACAGATTGTTTTACACCAACACTAGCCTAGCAAAACAAAGGGGTGACAGTTTCAAATTCTAGTACACCTTGAAACAAACTCTCTCTAAAGGTCATGATAGGTGTTAATAATATGGAACCACTGTGTATTTATTCACTGATATAAATTCCTCACATTTTTTTATTTCATTTCTAAATTAGTTTTGAAAGCTTGCTTCACTGTCAACCAAGTTTGTTGAAACAAACATTCTCCGAGAGTTTAATTACCGTGAAAATGTGGAGATGCTGTGCACCCATTATACCAGCTACCTCGGTCTTGGTGTATTGAACCTGCTTGGCAGAGTGGAGAGAAAGATTCTCTATTCATTTCTTTGCATGTGTACCACTGGTTCTCCTGAACGATTGACAGCCCACTACAGGGTGTTTATTATGTCTCTCTTATTGCTCATGGGGCGTGTGATCGACCGGTTCGACGTCTCGCTACGTGCCGGACTCCAGCAAACACAACGACACAAACATGGTTCAAGAAGGCTAGTTAGAACACAGGAATGTGATTCCCCAATTATGGAATTTTTGCAAGATATCACTTCGCTGCCCTCTGATTTGCCTATAAAGATTAGGATTGTAGATGTTGAACAATTTATTTATTAGATATTATCATTGAAATATGTGTTTTGGGCATTATTGCTATCCAAATAACAAAACCCGAAGAACGAAGCAGCCGCCTTTTGTGGTCACGTACATCGAATGAGTCGGTGGAGCTTTTGTTGCGCACAGACGATTAAACGCACGAATGTCTAATGCGTGGCACACTTTGGGTGCCACGCATATGGCAGAACTGTGACATCAATGTGTCAGATTCTGTGCAAGCACTCAATATCCCAATTTAGATTGCCGTAATTTTAGCTGCAATAGATTTTGAGCTGAAATAGATTTTTAGCTGGAATAGAACATTAAGAGCCTCTGTACACCCACGATGTAGTATTTACATGAACCTCAAAGATGAAAAAATTATATAATCAAATTATATTCCACAAAGATTTCAGCATATGTTCATGAAATCGGCAGGTTACCAAGTCAAACAATGCCGGACGTCATTAAAAATATGTGCTACAATGTACCGATTATTGACCTGAAATTATATATATTTATTAATTTATTTATAGTTTTTTCGACTATGGCTCCATCTCATCAGACTCTGCCCACATTAACCAACCGGCCAGTCACTTCACAATTGAAACAGCATAAAAAATAGCGCAATATTTAACGCAATATTCCAGATATAATATTGGAATTCGGGTCGACTGAATGTAAATGATATGTTCTCTCTGTTCACCTAAATTCCCAGGTGCTGATCCTCCACATTAAAGTGCACCTCAACCCTCCACACCTCCTGCGACAGTGTCTGATAGAGCGCTGCCTTTTATTATTCCCAGGTGCTGATCCTCCACATTAAAATGCACCTCAACCCACCACACCTTCTTCGACAGTGTCTGATAGGGCGCTGTATTTTATTATTCCCAGGTACTGATCCTCCACATTAAAGTTTACCTCGACCCACCACACCTCCTGCGACAGTGTCTGATAGGGCGCTGTATTTTATTATTCCCAGGTACTGATCCTCCACATTAAAGCGCACCTTCACCCATCACACCTCCTGCGACAGTGTCTGATAGGGCGCTGCATTTTATTATTTCCAGGTGCTGATCCTCCACATTAAAGCGCACCTTCACCCACCACACCTCCTGCGACAGTGTCTGATAGGGCGCTGTATTTTATTTATACGAGTATTTTTCCTCATGTCTGTGATGCCAAGTTCCCTTGCAAGAAAAAGCACTGCTTAACATGTGGAGGAAAACTTCGTTGTGTTAAGCCCTATTTTTTACAACTCCATGGAAGTTACGGACACTTCTTATTATATCAGGAAGATTGTAAACACGGGTCAATTCCCTTCGTTGAAAGTCGGATAGCAAGAACAACAATGGTTATTCGCATGAAGGGCTTGTGGGAGAATAAATAGACGGCATTATTTCAGCATCCTGGTTAGCGGAAGAAGGAAGAAGTAACGACCGTTTTCTTGCTATCAACTTTTGCCTGTCATGGTCGGCTGATATATTAACTACGAGCGTCTAATAGAGGGCATTATATTAACTCCGAGCGTACAATAGAGGGCATTATATTAACTCCGAGCGTCTAATAGAGGGCATTATATTAACTCCGAGCGTACAATAGAGGGCATTATATTAACTCCGAGCGTCTAAGAGAGAGCATTATATTAACTCCGAGCGTACAATAGAGGGCATTATATTAACTCCAAGCGTCTAATAGAGGGCATTATATTAACTCCGAGCGTCTAAGAGAGAGCATTATATTAACTCCGAGCGTCTAATAGAGGGCATTATATTAACTCCGAGCGTCTAATAGAGGGCATTATATTAACTCCGAGCGTCTAATAGAGGGCATTATATTAACTCCAAGCGTCTAATAGAGGGCATTATATTAACTCCGAGCGTCTAAGAGAGAGCATTATATTAACTCCGAGCGTACAATAGAGGGCATTATATTAACCCAGAGTGTCTAATAGAGGGCATTATATTAACTCCGAGTGTCTAATAGATGGCAATATATTAACCCTGAGCGTCTAATAGAGGGCATCATATTAACTCCGAGCGTCTAAAAGAGGGCATTATATTAACCCTGAGCGTCTAATAGAGGGCATTATATTAACCCTGAGCGTCTAATAGAGGGCATTATATTAACTCCGAACGTCTAATAGAGGGCATTTGGTCTGGATTTGGTCATGCAACGCTATTAATATTATTATTAAATCATTTATTTCCATCATCTGGCAATGTGTATTCAATTTTTTAAATTTTACACTTACAATTTTATTGCCATAAACACTATTTGAATTACCGTAAACAAAAATTCAATTTGAATTCGCCGCTGGTTCTGATTTCATGCGACAGATTATAAATTATAATATTATAATCAATGATTATCAGCCACCGGCGATCAAGAATACATGGGGTTGGGAAAATTACGAAATACATATAGGATTGGTTGAACCGCCAACACATGAGGCTAAGAAATCCTGAGAACATGGGGTTGGGAAATCGAAATGCGCTAACATATTGCAAAGATGGGGTAAAATATGAATAATCAAGGGTTGAATAGACGACACGAATTATACATAAAATAAATACATAACACTGGATATACATATTTCATGACGAAATGCGCTAACATACTGTAAAGATGGGTGTAAAACATTGTATGAATAATGAAGTAGTGAATAGACGACATAAGTTACTCAGGAAATATATACATGGCACTGAATATATTCACTTCATAGCCGCTAGGAAATGATTAAATGATTTACAATCAAAATAATTCGATACTGGAGTACAGAAATCGAGTTAATACACTCCTGTTATAGGAGATGAAGCGCAGTATTAGCGTTTGTGACAATGATTGTTTCTTCAAAAATGGTACGGTAAATGGTAGAAATGATTCGATAGATTATATTCTCATCGAGTTGGCCTCTGTCAAAGCTGGGAGCTACCTATCATTCTTCGAATGTTCAATTTGAATTCGTCACAACTCATCTCTAGGGGCCGCCGGTTCGGATTACATGGAGAAAATTATTCGGATTACATACAGAAAATGTATATTTTGACAAAATAATTCCGACTACATGTACTCATGTACTCCCGCACACACCAAAAAGCTCAGCTTTTTACCACTTAACGGTTCGAACAGCACATTTCGGGTCAGGAGTGAAGTCCAAGATCAGTGTCAGCAGCAGGTCCTGACAGCTTTCACTGGTTTACTCCTGCTGCATCATAATTGCCGGGCCCTCCCATGGACACTAACTTCCACCCTGCTCCTTATCGGCATGCCAAGGTCGGACAAAGTGCATCAGGGCCGCGTCAGAACTCATCCCGTCATCGCCACTCTATACTCACGTCTCTCCTTCGTGACGCCTGGATCACGCCATCCATCCACACTAACTTCAATCTACCGAAAGGCCTAAATCCATGCACTCACCACCGCTTTCATCACCCGTTTCGAAAATTTATCGTCATCAATCCTCACCATGTGTGCGAAGCACCTCAGATTTGATTTTATTTTATTTAAGCCTCATTTCCAACGGAGCCTCAACGTGAGTCACAACAGGCTCCCCCGTAGGGCTCGACGATCATGGATTCCAGTAGGGCCGCACGCCTCGGCGGGCGAAAAAAAAATTGTCAAAGTTAGGACACCTTGACAATTTTCGTCGTATCAGACGCACGCTGGTGCGCACAGGAAAAACGTTTAGACAAAACTGATCTCCGCTTTTAATAATTTACAACTTCATGAGTAATATGTATGCACGCCAGTGCGTACAGGTAACATCGTCGAGATTGGTACAAGGTCCACGACTTCACGGATCAGATCAACTCCAACCGCAACGTACCACAAGGCTTGTAGTTACGTTTGTAGTTACGGTTTGTGCTATGCTAAATTACATATGGTCCGCGCACGCGTGAACGAGCACGGCCCGAAAAACACGTAATCACAAAATCACAAACAGGAATTTTCGCACGAATACATTAGCATTATTTTGGATGACAAAATTGTGGATCGTGAAGAGGAAAGAAAGGGTAGGTTCAAAATGGGCAGAAAAAAAGCTTGTATTATTGACATCACACTTATTGTTTAGGGGGATAGGGTGGGGGGACCCAAGGTTCTCAGGTCCCAAAAAAGCCCGATAGGTACCGTAGGGTAACCAAGTTCCTCGGGTTCCCCGAACTCTCCGGGTCCCTCAAGTCCCCTCGTCTCAGCTCACCTCGGCTAGTTTCAACTCATTTCGGCCAGTCTCGATTCGTCGTGCTCAATTCGGCTTGTCTCGACATGTTTCGACTGATCTCGACGCACCTCGACCAGCCTTGACGCGGCTCTTCCCCTCTGCGCCAGTAATCCTGTGGACTGTTATAACTAATTTTTCTACTCAAGCATTTCAAGGTGGGAGCGGTGAGGGGGGGGACAGAGATCCCTCGGGTCCCAAACGAGCCCGATGAGTCCCGGAGGAAAGCCCAAGTCCCCCGAGCTCCTTGGGTCCCTCGAGTCCCCTCGTCTCAGCTCATCTCGGCGCACCTCGAATCATTTTGGACGGTCTCGACTCGTCGCCCCCAACTCGACTCGCCTCAACGTGTTTCGGCTGATCTCGACGCACCTCGACCAGCCTCAACACGGCTCTCCCTCTCTGTGTCAGTCATCTGTGGACTGTAATAGCTAATTGTTCTACTCAAGCATTTCACATCTTTATATTTTTCTGTGTATAGGTTTTACAGCGTGGGAGGAGGAAGCAAGGGTCCCAGAGTTCAGAGGGGCCTCATGAGGGTCCCAAAAGGCCTCAGAAGGGTCCAAGGGTTCCCCCCAAATCTTCCTGGTCTTCCAAGTACCCCGGGAATCCCAAGCCTTCGGGTCTCCCGAGTCCCGCGGGTCCCACGAGTAGCCCCCATTCCTCGGGTCACCTAGTCTCAACCAACTTCGATGTATAATAAACAATGCAAAATTTATCACCATGAAAAAAGGGCACAGATAAATAATAGAACCCTCGAAATAAGAAATACTATAATACTAAAATAAAGTGGTAATGATCTATAAGGAGAAAATCATTCATCCACCTCAAGCACCTCAGAACACGTGAATCTACCGTGTTCTCTAACTACATCACCATCCCGGATCTAATTCGAACAACGACTTCATTGATTCTATTCCTTAGCGTCACTCCGGCCATGCCACTCAAACATCGAACACATGTAACCTTCTCTCTCTTCCGTTCATGTCACCTCCCCTTTGTCTCAGCACCGTTGAGTACAGTTGGGACAACTACTCCTTCATAAAACTATCTCATTGCCTTCAAACCCAAAGATCTACTCCTCATCACACTCTTCGCTGCACCAACACTTTACTCCCTGCCATCACTCTAGATTTCCCTTCAGTTTTCACTTCTTCAGTCACCTCCACATGAGATCTCAGGCACTTCAAGCACTGAACTCCACCAATATTTCTCATCTGGTAGTATCAGAGAAATCAAACTTCAATCAAATCGCTGCTTGGTGAACTGCTGTCTGCTCAGGTCAAGTGTCGAAGAGGTTGGTTTGGAATTAATCAAAACTTTATGAATCATAAATATTACTAATAGAAAACAGACTCATGCTGAACAAGGAGACGAGCAACGCGAGTGAGAGGAAACTCAGCCCTACAGTCTCTAATAATATACGTATATACTGACACCATCGGCACAGTTAGGGTTACTTAACGGTTGGTGCTGCTGGTATTTGGTCGAGGATACGTAGCGTCGCAGCCTGACTCATAGTAAACACCAGCTGAGTCCTGGCAGGCTTATTGCTGTAGTCCTGAAATAAACACGTCTCGTGTCGACGATACAGCTACTAGGAAGTGAACACGAAACATGTCGACGATACCGTGCAGTGGAAAGTGGGCACGCTTTGTGTCGACGATATCACGTGGCGACGATAGGCGATATGGCATGTGTGGGAGGTCTCGCTGTGACAAGTGTTCACGTTCACGTGAGGAGCCTCGTCTGAGCCTAATGCTATGCCTTATATAGGTCTACTAACGGCATTTGTGGATATGGCATGATACAAGGGTAAACGAAATGCATGATAGAGTGTTCCGGACGGTCTTCAAAAACTACCTACGTCTGTAACAATTAAAAAATCAAGCTGACGCATTATTCTTATTAAAATGCTGACCAGTGATTTAATCACTTAATTTACATAAAGAGTGCATCTCAATTCATTCTGACGCACAAGACAATAGCAATATGTTAATGTAAATCTTCTAATACATTCGTGATTACAAAGAACTGATGTTACACAAGCTTTACATATCCGTCTGCGGACGCTGGTTGGATGACACGTCCAGCCCATTGTTCAGCAGACTGAAGTATTCCGGACGGTTCTGCCTCCCGTTGTTTGTATCGTGCAAGTACGACGTACTCTCTCTGCGACCAACAAGCTTTGGATAACTGAAACTCCTACTTAGCCTGGCGTGATGACTACCGGCTCGTCACGACTATAGCGTCGAGACACGACTATAACAGCGAGACACATGTCGAGACACGACCATAGCGTCGAGACACGAGTATAGGAGACTGAGAGCTACGACAGTTATGGGACCACTACACAGGCCCTGCTGCAGAGCAAGTTTCTTCGTGGTGGGGTAGTTTGTGTGTTCAAGCCTTAGCAGCCCACAGATGCCTTATGGACCACCTACCTCCAAGCTGCCATCCAAAGATCAGGAGGAGACAGCTGTTTGTCTATGCATACCGAGTGGCACTGCATTTTTTACCTCTGATTTCCTGAGCAGAAGATGGCGGTTGGCGTAGGTTCTGATAATCTCTGCCACCTGGCAAATTGATTCATAACCACAAGGCTTGAGGTTTGAATCGGTGTACTGTGTGGTCTTTGCTGTAGTGTCTATCTAAACTGCATGCACAGCGCCTTCGAGGACTCTCCAGCGAATACAGGCTATGTTCGCGAAGTGTCTTAGTTCGATTTATTGCGCAGCGAGAGTCTAAGTTGGGCAACCGGCGGCTATAACCTATTTCGATGAAAATTCACTGCTGAATTACGCGGAATAAATATATATTTTATATTCGTTACAGAATAAAAATCGACCTGTAGTTATCTATATTTATTGATCAGTTCCCGAGAACTTTCCTTCTCACGGACAAACTTCATCAGAGGAAGAAGTACGTTTGCCACGTCAAACGTGCAGAAGTAGGGACCTGTGTTGGTGGTCGATGATACGTTTTTAGCAGCATTCGAGGCCGCAGCCTCGAGCTGTCTGAGCGTTAGAAGGATATCCTCGAGGAGCCCCGATACAGGCGTCCCCAGACGATGCCGCTCCCACGCGCGAAACATGACCTGGAACACATGATTGCAATAACTCCATCCTTCGCAAGGGGCACAACCAATCTCGCCACTTCTTGGTTTCGTCCCCACTACAGCCTCACGCCCGTGTTTTTTTTTAATACTTCCAACATTTTTTTCCCTAAAAAGCGGTATCCTTTCATCAACATCCATATGAAAAATATCGACATCCATGACATCCTCGCTCCTCAACATTCATAAACTACAAAATACTCGTTCCTCTTCTGTAAAGCGCCACCCTCCTATACCCTCTGGTGGTATACATTTTACGCCATAAAACACTTTCCCAACTGGCTACCCTTTTCCCATTCCTTTGCACTTCTCTCGTGTGCTCCGCTTTATCTTCAAAACTGTTTCCCTTACTTTGAGGCTGCATTCCATTTCGCTCTTTTCCTAATAAGCTTAACCTCGTGTTTCATCTAGCTATAGTTACCCTTGGCCTTCGCCACCAGCTCCTATAAAGCCACTTCTCCACCCCCGCCATCCTGATCTCGAGCCACTATTCTCAACCCGATCTTCAACACTAGCCTCACAACTCAAGTTTGCATCTCAGAATAACTCCCACTCCTACTTAGCATACTACCTATGACCTCGCCCACTCAGGCTCGTATTCTTCTTTCAAACTCACCTCCAGGTCCTCTTTACCACTTCCGCTCTTCCATTTCTCTTCCAGCCATGCTACACTCTCAATCTTCCTTCTACCCTCAAGATCAAACGAGCCTCCTCTCACTCTCCTCGGAATGCGCACACGATCCATCAGCCCTCTATTTATACCAGTAACCATTCTCATCCATGTACACTTAAGATTGTCTTCCTTTTGAAAAAATCTGTTATCAACAACTAACTCCTGTTGTACTGCCATGTTGTACTGCAATGTTGTACTGCCATTCAGAGTTCCCAATATTCTGGCTTACATCTTTTTTTTCTACCCTTACACTTTTCGGTTTACCCGATTTTTGGTAAAAACATTATTGTCCAACACGAAGAACCATACAGCTTTATGAAGACAACAGAATAGAACCATCAGCGTGACTTAAAAATTTGTATTTTAAAAGCATCATTGTGGTTAGTGGATGAACATGAGTTGTAATGTTTCCCTGTATATGAAATATTAAACATTCTTTTGATAAGTATGTGGGTGTTATGTCTCGCCCTGCCGCGTTGAGGGGCTTATCTCTCTTGGCCTCACATTTGCCACTGGCCAAGTGGTTGCGCCATTCTGAGAACAGTCCTAGGGAACGGGAGCGGGTGTATAGGCGTAGCTCAAGGAATTGAACGAAATACTTCAAAAAGAGGGATAAGCTATTTACTAACTGGTCATCAGTATCCTTCTGCTACCTTGTAGAATATGTCATGTCGGGGGAAAGTTAGGAGGAACCACTCTCATTTCAAACTCTCTGCTGCCTAAACCATCTGTCTCTTCAGTGTTCGTCTGCTATTGGAGTGAGGAGCAAGGATCAGATCTCAGGCCCGTTTTTTTCACCGTAATGGAGGAAGCCGAAAAGAATGAGATGAAATAGTCTGAAGACGCCTCATGCTCCCTCTGTGAAATCATGGGAGCTTGTGATAGTAATGCGTAACAGATTGAAAGAGCGGATAAATGGGAGATGTTTTAAGAAAAACATGAAAAGTCACAAGATGAAGGTTACTGAAAGTGAGGAGAAAGGCTCCAGTGATAGGAAATAGCCGTTTAGATGTTGTGAGGCATGAGTGACTAATTCGTTACAATGTTGAGAGTGCAATAAATGCTCACATGGAAGATGTTAGGGGTTGAGATTTCTGAGATGAGAAAAGAACTTTCAACATATCTGAAACGTGTGAGTGAAGGGGAAGAAGTGGATGACAATGTTCTGGCTATGGATGTGGTCGATGAGGACAAGAGGTAGCATTTCTACAATTTGAAGGACTTGCTGGATTGTGAGGTGGGCATGAGTGGCAGCCGAGTGGAAGAGATGGTGAGGAGTAACCAAGTTGTCGACAACTCACCAAACGAAATGTCAATAGAGAATATTTGTATTTTTAGCCTGAATGCAACCTGCACTACAATACGGAGCGGAAAAATGTGCATAACGAAGAAATTAGTACATGCTCATGCGTATGTACGTGTACATGAGTTAAAAAATGTATAACAAAATATAAAATTCAATACAATTTTAAAATTCAATACAATTTTAAAATTCAAAATTTCAATAAAATTTCACATTTTCCAGGCCCGGACAAAGCCAAGTCGGTCTATTGAAGTGATAACTCGGCTACTAAATAGAGGTCCGGGCCTCGAAAATTTGAAATTTTATCGAAATTTTGGATTTTAAAATAGTTTTGAATTGTAAAATTGTATTGAATTTTGCATTTTGTTGAACATTTTTTAACTCATGTACACGTACAAACGCATGAACACGCACATACGTACACAGCCTTATACACATGCATATATACATAGTTGATGACTTCGTAGGGGTGGGGGTGGAAAAGTTATATAAAACTGGCACTGCTGAGGTGATGGAGACACACACCCATCGCTCCTCGCATCGCCTGGACCTACTCCGCCCTGGCTTGCTCATAGCCCCGACTACAGCCGAGATTGGAGTCAGTGGTACGTCGAGAACAAGCGGAGCTGTACGTTTCGTCTTAGAATAAACAAAATGAATGTTCACGTCTCAAATTTTTTTATTAACGTGGTTGGATGAAAAAATCTCCGAAGATTTAATGGCTTGGTTCGAACAAATATTTAGAACTATTGAACATACACTTTTCTAGAAATGCGTAGAACAAGAATCTTATGAGTAGGAAAAGTTATTCATTAATGGATGATGAATAAATTAAACAGGATTTGGGTTACTGATTTCGATACATTTAAGTCGTATGTAACAGAGTTCAGAGAAAATAAGAAGGTAAATCTCGAAATTTATATGATCCAAGCAAAAAACCTTCACAAATGTAATAAAGCTGAAGTATTGGAAAATAATTTTTGCCTAAGAGCAAAAGAAAATCGGGATTGTATGCAACAATTTCTTTCGGATGAAGATCAGCAGTACTTTGAATTAGAGAAGCTTCGAATAATTAAAGATCACGAAGAAGAAACACTACATTTATGGACTCACGGGAATGGAATTGCCTTCGGTATTTGTATCAAAGATATGATGGAGTATAAGAGGTTTTTGAGATGAAACTGAAATTTAGTGATGATGGGTATGGTTGAATGACGAATCATGCTGCTTCAGATACAAGAAACCGAGGTTGAAATCATTGATATATCCAGCAAGATCTGTAAATAATACTAATGAAAACAGTAATAAATCATGTATATCCTTAATCAAAGGTTCATTTTATCCTGGAGCTCAAAGGTTAAGCAATTACTTGCAAACATTGTTACATTCGTAGGTAAAGGTAACATCTAATTGTCCAATTCAATCGTAGAATAGGTTTCAAGGCGTGAAACGATGCCCATAAACCTATCTCGGGGTAAATGCTCTAGTTGTAGTGCAGATTGGTAGGATATAAATCAGAATTCGATCAGATCTTCTCAGTCAAGTTTGTGATTCTGTTGCAGAAGGATGAGGCATAGCTTGAGACACCGTTTATTCGAAAGTTATGGGATAACAGGGGTCTGTAATCTGTGCAAAAAAATGAAATAAAATTGGATAAACCTAAATCCACCAGTGATGTGCGGTGACATCTGAAACAAAGTCATCGTCATGAATATGAAAATTATAAGAAAGAAAAGGCAAATCAGAGATGCAAGTCGTCAAAGGATGTTCAGCCGAGAGGAGATATTGAAGTAAAATAAGAAAAACATAGTGTGAGACCATGTGTCCGTTTGTAAGAAACCGGATACAAATTTGAGTTACTTGTAACTTTCAATCCATCCAAGTTTGAGAATGGGGCCTCTCTGCTAACTGATATGGGTCGAGAGTGACAACGAAATAAATAATATGTATGGTACAGTAATATTTAAAGTCGACTAGAGGGCTTCATATGTATATATCAATGACTGAATATCATACATAAGGTTAGGTTAGTTTAGGTTTTGATGGGTGTGCAAAACATGTAAAAGTGATGTAGAATTGTGTTAAATCAAAAATTATATGAATTACCTGTACCATTCATACAATCAAAGTTTAAAACGGAGGGTGTTAACTCAATCAAAGTTGGAAGAGTGTATTAAAAACTGCAAAGGATAGATCAAAATGGAGACCCAAGTGGAGATATTTGATATGTATAATCCTAAATCAATGATTGAATATCACATGTAAGCACGAAAAAATCTCGCACGATGACACATAATTTTTGGTCAGGTTAACCAGTGGAAGCTATAACAAAAATGTTAAGCCAATTGGATTGATTTGATATGTATAAAGCATAGAGCTATGACTGAATATCATATGTTAGCACGAAACTTGAATAAAAAAATCTTTAATTCTTGGTAAGGTTAGGTTAGGATGACTAGATCTTTTAACCTAACATGACGTAAAAACTGAACCACACTAAATATCTTGTCACAAAATGAACGGGAATTAATTTTATCAGCAATCACAGATCACAAGTAAAATGTTACAGGTAGTGAACAAGCCTGTATATTAATGCAAATGTGTGAATGTGTCTACATGGTGCAGCCAACTACCCTGATTATTTGCATTGTGCCGGCACAGGTGCCGCTATCGACCCTGTATATATGCATTGTGCCGGCACAGTGCTGCCAACGCCCTGTAAATGCGTTCAAAGCGTGTATGTGTGTACCTGGTGTATTATATTTGAAAAAAACTACGTAAAATATAACCATGTGAAGGAATTTGATATGTACATCGCATAACAGAATGACTAAATACCATGCATAACCATCAAACTTGAATGAAAATACATATAAATATTGGTTAACTTGGGTTAGTTTGACCAGATCTTTGAACCTAACATCGCGTATAACTAATCCACATTAAAACGACTTGCAACAAATGAAGTGAATTTGTTCCTTTAAAAAATACATGATGAGTCTCATCCAAACATAAAATGGATATATCGATAAAATTCTGGAACCTTAACATCTGCAAAAAGATATATGCTGAATCAAAATTAGAAAAGTGTATTCAAACTGCTAATAATATGTTAAATATACAGCCCTAGTGGAGAGATTCATCCGTATCAATACCGTACTAGAATGAAACTACATAACTATTGGTTAGAAAAGGTTAGGTTAGGTAATAATGCATCTGGCAGTGTATGGCAACCCTTTTTGCATTCATTGATATCTGATCTATTTTATCGTACAATGATATATATTTCGCTAATTATGTAGCTTAGGCATGGTTTATATCCTTGATCTTGTTGACTGCGGACCTTACATCACAGATCTGTAGTAAGAATGTTTGAGTGGATTTATTCAATATTCGTTTTAATAGACAAAAAATGTAGGAGCAGCACATCCAACATTACAATGAAAACTTATTCCAACAGTGAAACCATACATAGAACTTGCTAACGCTCATACATCCGGAACACTCACTGACATATGCGGTAAGCTTACATGAACGTTATGAACTCAACAGTCTACTAACGAGCTATCACCTAACATTACTTGAAATTTGTAGATATTAGTGTACCTGTAACAAGCAAAGTGAAAATATGT
>SDVV010017340.1:0-14011 GCA_016164225.1 Gammarus roeselii | reverse complement strand
AGAGAGAGAGAGAGAGAGAGAGAGAGTGAGATTGTTATAATTTCGAATCATCTCCGAATTTATTATCCATGTTTTTTCGCCTATTTTGACGTACGAGATTGTGATAACAATTTTATTCATCCGATTTACTTGCATAACTACAGTATGAGGTATGTGCTACACATGATGATGAATATACGGTACTTTTCCCGTTTGGTTTTCTGTAGTATGCGTTGTCAATTGTTTAAATTTCTTCTCTACCGCGTCCTTTAGTAATTAGATCAGAATACGTCATTATAAAATAAAGAATTTAGACGTCATAATTCTGTCAGTCCAGAAAATACTCGGACTGTAAGATGTACCAGACTTAATTGTCCTACAAAAGCCCTATGACGTATTAAAAAAAATCCAAATGTCGACTGGTTCGAGCATATTTTAGTAAAGATTTGAGGTTAGATGTTGAGCTCGGTTCCACTATCACACTTATAAATATCATCTCCACTAAATTTTTTGAAAGCATGATGTGTATTCATGAAAAAACTGGAAGCCTTATTGATTTTGGCAAGGTAGGATATTAGATACAAATGGTGTATACACTTTATCGTAACCCTTTCTTTATGGCAGGCAAGACGGGTATTGAGGGGGGAAAATCATGTCAATTATGCTTCAACTTGTATATATTGTACACATTTTTATGAATTGAGGGCATCTGGAAAAAATTCCCTCAAGGAGAGAAATTGATGTGTTGAACTAAGGCAGCTATGGTCCCGGAAATTGCATAAATTACATTGGTCGGGATGTTAACACATTATGTATACCATTTATGTTTTCTTTTACTTTGTTCTGATCTGCATGGTGAATGATTGGCTGTTCCGGTATTGAATTCCCCAAATATTGTTCTGAAATGTTGCTTGTAATAACAGGTTCACCTGTAGCGGGTGGATCATTAATGACCTCAACACGCAAATTAATTGTATCCGAATACCTCTATTTATTTTATTCATTGAAAAAGTAACTAATTATATTCCCGACTTTTTGTGGTTTCCCTGACAGGCTCAGTAAGATGTTGAAAAGTGTTTTCAGGCTCTATAGTGCTCAGATTCATGAAAAAAATCGTAAGCGTTCATATCATTTCGTGCATTAGGGGATGCTTATGAATCCTCGCTACGTTCCGTCTCAGTTTAAGATGAGTAAATCAGCCGTCATCCACGGATTCATACATGATTGTGACGGAGCTTGTTCTGTCGTTAGAGAAAAATGTACTTCGAACAACTCAATCAGTACACTATTGAATTGTGTACAGCCGTCATTTGAGTTCATTGTGAATTTTATGTCAGTGAGATTGGATGTTTTCAACGGGACCTTACGGTCGCTTTATCAATGTTCGAAATTTACGATTGGATTACGATATTCGTTAGAATTCGGATTCTGAATAGAAGTAATAAACGGCAATATCTGAATGATCTCAGCTTCATGAATTATAAAATCATCTTTAAAGATATAATCTAAAACAGTCGCAGCTGAAGTTGTTGTACGTAATGCTCCAGGAATTAACAGTGCTGGGCGCAGCAAAAAAGAGCGCATATGCGTAAACGCGAAATTTATGTTCCATATAGAATATTTGCCTACGCGAAAATTTGATTAAAAACTTTGCCTAAACTCACAAGACGTCAAATCAAAAAATATATGCAGACCACATGTTAACTAATCATCTATATGTTTACTATTTTTTTTTAAATCGATACAGAATATAACAGAATTTATAGTGTGGCACGGGATTGCAAACGGGCGTTTTTCACTGCCAAGTATGCCCAAATCTGGCAGTAACCTGTGTGTGACAGTAAGCCTTCATTATTTGACAGTGGAAATGGTTTGCTAGTGTGCATACAAAATATCTTAAAAACGTTTGTTCAGATACATCTGTGGACAATTTGGCAGTGAAACGTTCAGCGTGACGACATGAATAACTAAATGTGCCGCTATTTCACTCGGAAGGCTTGGCAACCATTGAGTCGTACAATCGGCTGCAAGCAGTGCGAGCCAGTGCCTTCGTTGGCTCTGTCAGTGGTAGATGAATGTGTTGTTCTATTACACAGTTTTTGAAGGGTATATTCATAAATGTATAAATAGTTTTTAAATAACTGTTATTTACCTGTAATTTACCTGCGCGACTTAGGCATTTCTGATGTCACGTAGTGGGACGAAGCCCCAGCTACGTCTTAGAAGAGCGCCAATTAGTTAACTTATGGATCTCGTGCTTAAAATTCATTATATAGAATTACGTGAAGACCATTTTAGTAATATATTTTATTTTGGAGTTGTCGTATGGTAGAAAAATTATGATTCAATTTTCATGTTAAAATGTTAGTTTAATTTGTCTTATAATGCGAGAATTCTGGTTTTAATTATTATTTACCGATAAATAACTTTTTACAATTACTGGGATTAGCGTGTATTATTGTTATTTACTTATTGTATGGTGAGATGCAAATCATAGTGTAAGCAAGGTTAAGCGATGCAGGGAAGTAATATCACAATTTTATCCTTGGACATCGGATTTAGTTGTTAAATAATGTCAAAGAATTAGGTTTATGCTGGTAATTTTTTGTTAAAAATTTGATGAATTTTTGAAAGAACCTTTTATGTTCCATTTTCTGTTGAATAACCAATGTTATTATGAAAAGTTTGGTTTGCTTGCTGGATGTTTGACCAACATCTATGATTATTTCGATTTATATTAATAAATTTATATTCATATCCGTGTAGTTATTGTGAGTATTTTATTTGTTGAAATTATTTTATTAAAAATTCTTTGATATTCACAGAAGTCACATTTGTGAGGATTATCACTAATATTTTTAGTCACGTGATTGAATAATAAAATCAATTCATATAAGGCGTTCACAGATTTTACTCAGGACAGTTATACCTTGCCGATCCATATTTAATCTTGGTAAGTGGCATTGAAGCTGCTCATAATGGATGCACTAAAACAAGTAGATTAGATTAGATTAGAGTAAGGAAAACAAACGAGCACGAGTGCTCATGTCGAGAGTTTCCTTAAAAATAAGTAAAAGAAGAGTGGGGGATGGTCAACAATGCTTTAAAAATTCACGCACACATAGAGAAAAATGGAGGTTGTAAGGACAGAAAGGAGAAGGACCCCCACTACTATCACCACTTCCAACTACCATCACCCCACTACTACCCCAGGCATTTCATCCCCGGAGAAGAAAAGGTCGAGTGTCAGAACGACAATTCAGGAACGGGGCGAACAGGAAGTAGGAGCGAAAAATTTAGGTTCCAGGCGGTCGCATCTCAGACGGTCGAGCAGAGATGGCCACGCACATACGCTCAGCGGACTCACACTTTTTATCGAGCGCATGCCTGTCGGCTTGCCCCGGAGGTTGGGTCAGACGGATTCCAACTAGGTAATGAGTCTACTTCGAAAGAACATATGGGTATTACATTTTGACAAGCATGTGCACATTTGGGGGAATACCACACCCACTTGCCGAGGTAGTGGTCCTCCCCCATATGCTCAGAAGATTAAGTATTCTGTACTCAAGCGGTTTCTTGAAGGCTGTCGCACTTCCAGGTCAGACGTCAGAGTGACCCCTCCAAAGAATAGACCTGCCTTAGGCTGATCTAGAGTCTAGGTCGGAATTCACAGAACTGTCGTGAGATTTTGATAAGTGCATATGTAGGAGGGCTCCACGCCCATTGTCCTGGGAGTGGCTCTCCCTGGTGTTCAGTAGAGTAAGTCTCTAAACACGTGTGGTTGGTCCCACATGAGCATTTCATGTTTAATGTGAGATGTCAGAAGGACATCTCCTAAAAAACTTGCACATGGCAACTCCTGACTTCAGTCAAATGTGACATATTTTTGAATTTGTTTAATAGTTATCGCTGAATTTAGTAAAAAAGGCAAGTAATCAATTTTTACATTTTTAATTTGGACAATATTCACGGGGAGCACGAGTTTTTTTAAGTTATGACAAGCATCTAGCGTAAAGTATTATCCTAAAAAGAGCAAAATTGATTTTTAAATTTTGACATTTTCTGGAACATATGTGGGAAAAAGGTTATTATTTATTAGGGGGTGACCTGCAGCATCAGGTCTCACCTGAATCTGTGCTACAGAAGAGAAGGCGGGTAGCTATCTACATTGTACAAGGGAATAGGTTCCAAGGTTCCAAAGTGGATGCATGAGGGTCATCTCCAAGAGATTTCAAGGTGAGATTCCAGAGGGGCATTTCCAGATATCTCGAGGTGAGATGCCAGAGAGGCATTTCCAGGATTGCTCTGTGAGTGAGACGTTAGCAGTTATGTGTCTCTGCTCGCTTCTGCACTAGGTTTTGCCTAATCTGTGCTACAGGAGAGAATGAAGACGGTTAGTCTTCCACATTGTACAGGTAGAAGCATCTCCAAAACATTTCAAGGTGAGATGCCTGAGGGGTATCTCCTAGATATTAAAAAAGTGAGATGCCAGATGGCATCTACAAGACATTTCAAGGTGAGATGCCGGAGGGGCATCTCCAAGATATTTCAAGACGAGATGCCAGAAGGGCATCTGCAAGGGACTGTTTCCCTGAGTACCGGCGCTGAAGTTTCATGTTGCTTAGTGTTTTTAATATCTGTCTTCTTTCTTTTTCCTTTTCCCCTTCTGACACGGACTGAAGAAGAAAAGAAAGGAGAGAATACCATCGTATTGACCAGGTCCTTCAATAGGAGGGTACTCACTGTCTCCACAATAGATGATATGGTCGAATCTACGCCGCACCGTAGAGTTCAGCAAACGCTCTGCTCGTGGTGCGGCTCACATTTTCATATATCATGAAGGGTGGGGGTGCGCCGCCGTTGCGGCTCACCGGCAAGTGCCGGTTCGTCGAATCTACATCGTACCGTAGAGTTGAGCAACGTTCTTCTACTGGTGCGGTTTGATATTCACATATCATGCTGTGTGATGGAAAGCTGTCATTGCGATTCCTCGTCAAGCGCGGCTAGGTCGCCGGCAGACTTCACCCGCACTGGCTCGTAATTGTTACTTATCTTTCCCCATTTTCTACTCACTTATTTCTACTCACTTATCTCTCCTTAGGAAAAAACTCATTGCCTCACCAATGGATGATATCTGTCAAATCCACGTCGTACCTCAGAGTTGAGCAAAGTTCTCATGGTGCGGTTCGATTTTCGCATATCATGGGGTGTGGGGCAGAGTCGCCGGCAGACTTCACCCACACTAGTTCTCAATTGTTTTCCATCTCTCCCCAATTTTCTCCTTTCATTCCTCTCCTACAGGGAGGGTAGAAAAGTAAAAGAGAAAAATGTCAGCTTCTTCCGTAAGAAAATACTTGTTGCTTCAGCAATGGATGATGCTCGTTGAGGAGGAGCTCTCCTCTTGGTGCGGGTTCGATTTTCTTATATCATGGTGTGGTGGTGAATGCTGTCACCGTACCACATAAGAATAATACAAATGAAGAATAAAAACATATAGTATCCCTCCTTATCTTATCTTATCTTATCTTATCTTATCTTATCTTATCTTATCTTATCTTATCTTATCTTATCTTATCTTATCTTATCTTATCTTATCTTATCTTATCTTATCTTATCTTATCTTATCTTATCTTATTTTATCTTATCTTATCTTATCTTATCTTATCTTATCTTATCTTATCTTATCTTATCTTATCTTATCTTATCTTATCTTATCTTATCTTATCTTATCTTATCTTATCTTATCTTATCTTATCTTATCTTATCTTATCTTAACCTAACCTAACCTAACCTAACCATGGGAGGTGTCGATATTCAGGATACCATAGTCCCTGCATCTGCTTGCCCCGTTAGGAGAGCAGATGGCCTCGTAGGCTGGCGGGATGGGTGATTGCGAGTACCGTTACGGGCTAACACCCAGTACCGGTGGCCCTGGCGTGGGTTTAGGTGTGGGTGCGAGTTACCGTAACACCTTTCACCCGGTGAATTCTTGTCTGTGCTTGCAATGCAATATTACAAGTCTTCCTGTACTTGCAATGTCAATGGTAGAGAGCGTTCCGTTCTGATATGAAATTTTTCAGTCGCTCGAGTCGGTCAGCAAATAACAATCATTACATTGTTACTGACAATGAAATTATGGGTAACAATTAACTACTACTTCTACCAGCTACAATGCTGTTATTGTTACTAATAATGAATGTATTAGTAGAAATAGCTTGATTGTGAAGATAGCCGTGCCATGCTCCTGGGAAAGTCGAATCGTTCTCAGGTTAAACGAGTCACGTAGCCCAGTGCTTGTCAAGCGCATTCACAAACGCATCCACGAATTCAGAACCAACTTTCGCAGCTGGTAAGTTGTTCCAAACCAGTGAGATTGCGATCGGAAAAAATTGTTGCGCTATAGTTGTAGCGAACATTTTTCCATATGTTTCACCCCGTGGTTTCATGCACGATTGCTGTAGTCCCTGTCGAAGAGACCGACAAGGCTCACGTTGTTGAATCCTTTCTCTCTTTTGTGGGCTTAGAGGATCGGACTAGCCAAATGACTGTCCTACACGCCAGGCAATGCACTTCTGCCACCTCTGCGGTGTTGTTCCTCATTCGTTGCACGTTTACTTGATCGCGTCGATTCAAGGTTCTTGCAACTTCGACGTTCCACGAAAGTGGCCGGATCCTTCGAGTGGGATCAATTCTCCTCAAGGGTATACATCGGTTGCTGATCTCACGAACTCTCTCAGTGAGGATGCAGCAGAAAGCGTCCATCGTTCCTTCTCCGAGTTGTTCGATAAAATTAAGCGGACTTAGTTGTTCGCTCATCCCCTGGAAGTCTGCTCGCGCAAAATTGAGGCGGCGTATAGCTCCCTGGGGAGCTGGACGGGGCCCTATGATGCCAACTAGGGCAAAAAACTGGGAAGTGCTGAATTCCAAGCGCTCTTCAGTTGACATGACTAGGTCCAGTATGTTGTTCCCCCGGGTTAGTTCACGAACATACTTGGTCATGCCCTTATCGGCGATAAGCTTCGTTAGTATATAGTCTGGGGCCTGTGAAGTTATGCTCACCCAGTCAATATAAGGGAGATTGAAGTCACCGAAGATGATAGATTCATGATTATTTCAGACTATTTCTTCCAGCTTCTCATAGAACTGGGCAGTTTGTCCCTCAATGGTGTGACTGTTGCGGTACACCAATGCCAGCTTCAATGTTGCATGGGCCACATTGATTTTTGCGTTGAGTACTACGCTAGAAACTGTGGCGAGCGTTGCTTTGTGAAATGGATGCAGAACCTCCTCAATGTACAACACGGACCCGCCCCCTCGTTTACTAGAGCTGGGTTAGCCCACGCTGAACATTTTGTAGCCTGGTGGCATTATCTCTGCTGCCAAGTTTCTACTCTAAAGTTCGAGCCATGTTTCGTTTATGACAATGACATCAAACGAGTACAGAGTTGCCAGTTCCCTCAGATCGTCGAACTTAGGGGCATAGGACTGCGCGTCACAGGAGACGACCATTAGACTGTGCGTGTCTCGATCTTTGACTTCTTCATCATTGGGGGGGTCGCGACCTGAATGTTGTGGACCAGGATCTTGACCATCCCTAAAATTGACTTTTTGCGAGCCCTGTAACTCATCTACCGTGCCCGCAGCTTCTTCCTCTTGTAGTGACTGATCGGTCATCGCTCCCGTCTGGGTATCTGCTTCGGGCACTGGGCCCTCTAGGTAGGGTTCCCTGCCGCCAAAACTGGTCCAATAAAGCACGCTGGACCCCTAAGTTTTGGGCGTTGTATTTCTTAGCGCGTAAGTGGAAATGTCTGCCAACTCGGGCATTTTCTACATCATTCAGGTGTAGCCTGTCTCCTAGGAAAAGATTGAGCCTCTCCCGGTAGTAAACAAACAAGTTGATGAAGGATACTCCATCGAACTTGCAAATGGTCTCGAGGGCTCGATTTGTATCGGTTAATTTGCTATACAGCTCGTCATCATCATTCATTGGCGGTAAGATGGATGTGATGGCCACTCGATCCGTTTTTGCCATAATGTTTTAAATCAGCTGCCTATACTTGGCTAGCAGATCTTCCGACCTTGTCCTCCTCAGATCATTGGTGCCAAAATAGCAGATGATGAGTGTCTCCCGGCTGAAAACTTCAACCTCCGTAAGGACACATCTGATCCCATTCGTGGCACCGGGTTTACAAATAACCCGCTTTTTTGCATTACACCTATGAGCAAATTCAACCGACCGGTGTCGGACGATAGAGTCACCTAGTACAAGTGTCTCAATTTCGCCGTCCAGGTCGGTGAACCTCTCGAAGGTATTCCGCGGTGGCATCACAAACGCAGGCCGGTTCACAGAGGTGAACCGCTTCTGGACCTAGTGAAATCCATTCGAATCTACGCCGCCCCGTCGAGGTTGAGTGAGAATTCGATCCTGGAATGTCCTGGTCCGAGGTATCTGCTTAGTACCGGTTTTCGATTTTCGGACCGCCGATGACATCTTCTCCTGACGAGGAGTAGGTACCCGGGATTGGTTTAGGTGTGGAAGTGAGTTGCGAGCTTACATCACCACTGGTAGCTCTGACATGGACTTAGGGGTGAATGCGTGCTGCCGTTGCAGACTCCTATCCAGGACGTCACGGTAGGAAGACAGGGCGAAACCACCAAGACTCCTCCGTGATCGAGCTGGGTCCTCCCGGTCAATCCTCTCCAGGGATGCCTCTCCATCCAGTTGTAAAGTATGGACCACCTACTCATTAACTTTTACTAGCTTCCTCGTCTGTTCCGTCAGTTTCTTACTAGCCTTCCCCATGCTGAACGTAAGTTTCTACTGAGGTCCACAGCGAAACTCTCTAGATCACGCATACTAACAAGGTTTTCTTGGACCTTACGTATCTCGGCTTTCACCTCCGCTACAGACTCACAAGTCCTGCCGATCTCCTCTCTCATCTCCACATACTCACTAACTTCAGTGCGCAACTGCTCGTCGAGGACAAATACTTTCCCCGCAAGGACCTCGTCCTCTCCGTTGTCGTCGTCTCTCCTCCGCAGGCCCTAGGAGGTAACCAGGAACTGGTCGAGCCTGTCATCCAGCTCGCAGAAGCGGCCGAAGAGGATTCCCGCGAGGTCCCTGAAGACGTTCCTGCTCATCCTGGTGAAGCAAACCGAGCAGTTCGCCAGAGTAGAAGGCATCCTCGAACGTCTTCCGGTGGAAATTTCGCAGTCAACCGCTCGCGAGCGTGATTATTAACACTTTTTTATATAATTTAAATTTTCTTATCTATTTATTTATTTTTAACACTTCTTACTTTAAATGTTCACATTCGTAAAGAAAATAAAGACACAATATCGTCAGTAAAACGTGGTAAAGGGAACAGGGAAAAATTGTAGTAGTAGTAGTAGTAGTAGTAGGCCTGGGACGGGCTGAATAGTACATTACACCAGTATTACAAAATTTAATATGGCTAGTTTCAGGGCAAAATAATTTTGGGTTTCCAGGGCGTAAAATAATCACATAAGTCATTGCTGTTCAATTGTTCCTGAATTTTGAGTTATGAGCTGTTGATAGTCTTTTAGCATGATTGTTGTCTTAAAAATGTATTACGTTTTTTTTTATCAAATAAAGACACGATAAAAATATAATGCAGTCGAACAATCAATTTTTTTTAATATAGATTGACACATAAGGTAAAATGTTTAGAATGGAATAGCCGTGAATGACGTTTATTAAATCCTTTCAAGCACGATGATCTAGATAGATGGATTAACATTTTTTTTAGCATGAGTTAAATAGGATGAATATATTAATAAAAAAATACGAGTGATTTCGCAAATAAAAGTAGTTCCACGATTATCAACAGCGTTATCAATACTAACAAATTTAGACAGAACGAAGTCACTTGGGACTGGTTTAGCCAAACAAATGTTGCTCGTACTCAGGTGCTTCGAAACTGATTCTCGTCCTGCGAATCTTCGACAGACTCATTATTACCGATTTCGCTGAGCATCTAGGTCTGTTATTGCCACTAAAAGATGTTGTTGTGGCTGTTTTTCTCTTCCTCCGTTTTGATTGAAAAAGGCAACCCAATTGGCTGGGGCTCGCCGTCCGAGTGCTGCCTTGCACGACATTTTCAGAGTGGCCGCATTGGATGTGTTGCTGTAACTGCAGGCATCGCCCATACGCTGATGCGACGCCCTGAAGGTGTAGCTGCTCAGTTGATGCTGTTGGTGAACCACTTGCTCACACTTGTCTTCTGTTGGTGATTATTGAAGCTCTGATGTTGCTGTCAGTTGGGGCAAACAGAACTTTTCTTGCAAATGTTGGTTGTTTAGAAGGGTAGTTCAGCAGTCGTTTGACTTTTTGCCGCTGTCGCTTCTTTGAATGTTCATGATCAAGTTGGCATTCTGTTATTATTATTCTTTGTTGTTAGGACTCTGTTGTTGACGAGGTTCATGAATTAGAAAATCCTCTCATGATTGCAGGATGAATTGTTTTATTTTAAATGAGATTCGAGAGATCTTTGTTGGTGTTGATTATGTTGTCAAGTCCCTTATACCTACGTTATGACCACCCATTTGCTGCTGCCCTCCATGGGAGGTGTTATGAAAAACATCATCCATAATGTAGATCCCTCCATGCAGAGATTTAGTTTTTGGCTGATCTTGAATGATTTTTCCTGATCTCTCGCAATTATGACACGGGATAGGATGTGACCGAACCCTTTAACATTACCAGACTGTGCACTAGTGTGCTGATTGTTGTTGACCACCTCAACTCACAGTTGCTGAACATTTAACCCACAATTTCCTCAAGGCTTACTATTCTGATGATTTTGCTGCGATTTTTGTTGCAGAGCATATAACCTTATTACGTGACTTACGACAGTCATCATTGATGCTCTGGAGTCGTTATAGCCCATCGACTCCAGAGGCTTTGATTTGTCAGATTCATTCATCCGTTTGTTTTGATATTTGTTACATTATATTTGTTTTCTCTGCATGTTAGTGATCGTGCCATCACTTTCTCCGGCGCGAGAACTACAGTTTGGAGACGAGTTTTCCAGCTGAGGACCAGTAGGGCCCTATAATTTTTTTATTTACTTCGACACCTGAGAGAGTCTCTTACTGGCACAGGTCAGGAGGTAGTAAAGAAGTGGCGAGATGGGGTGTTAGTGAGACATTGGAAGGTCGGCTTGACACTCTCTTAATGAATAATCATTAAACTAAAATTTAAACTGTCGACTCAGCACGTGCTTTAAATAGAACATTTCGTAACGGAATCCGATTGATTTATCATTAGAAAACATTTTCTGCGCAATGCCATAAAATGCAAGTTTCATCATATCGCGTACCGAAAAGTCCTGAATAGTTTGAATTGTCTTCTTATGTTTATCGACAATATAGTATGTACTTAAAATATTTTAACCTATTTATAAAGCTGACTGCAAATATTCTGAACAAAACCTAAGCGCATCATCTCATATTTTATACATGTCAAATAAATATTTCCCTTCCGAATGCTAATGCACGCAATCGTTCCAACGTGTTCAATTAAAATGAAATGGCATATTATGAAGATATAACAAGCAAACGTCAGGAGTGAACCTTGCGTCGAGAAGTTTTGATGGAAACTCGATTTACAGATGAAACCTGACTGATAATTTTTCGATGAGATTTTTTTGAGGTTTTGAAGCGCAATCCAATCAAACTTGTTGCGTCAAAAAACATGCGTTCCATAGAAATTTCAATTGGATACAATCCAACTGAACAGGCAGGGAAAAACCTGGATTTTTTTTACACCGGTACACATTTTATTGTACACCTGCCCAGTGTATTAACTGCGTTGTTGATATTTCACCCGTTTTGTAGCACGTGCCAATTTAATATTTTAATCAGTGGGGAAAGCCATGAACACAACCTCACCTCACAGCTGTCGTAATTGTGACAGTATTCAAACAAATGATTTATATCAACAAAGGCTTTCGACCGAATAAAAGGTTTTGATGTTCTTTTATTATAAAATTACACAAAATTTCTCTCATTTCATTACTTGTCTAGGTTTTTATAGTCGGATAAATTTGAATAGTCAAATACAAAGTATTGGGAATGATATTGGGGCCGCAAACATCAAATGTTCTTTTATTCCATCGATAGGCTAATTTACTGTATTAGTTTACCTCGTTACTGCGATGAATTAATTACCTCTGGCAACAATTGTTACTGTGATCTAGTCACGTTCGGTCACAGTAACAACTGTTACTGTGATAGCTTGTCTCGCTATGAAACGAATCAACTCTGGCAACAATTGTTACTGTAATTTAGCAGTGCTTGCTGCCATGACCAGTTTTTATTGTAGAGCAATATCTTCAGACTGATAACAGTTAACTTGAAACCAATTCCAATCTAGTACCAAGTTTTCCATCGATCCCAGGGATAAATTAGAAAAACAATTTGTATATTTTTTTTTATTCTACCAAATGCACGAGAAGCAGTCATTTTACCTAGTAGCAGCATTTAGTGAGAAGCACTCCTCGAGCGAAAAAACCCTCCCCATGCGCATCATTATTGTCTGAAGTAGTGCTCGTTCCACTTTCCTTGTTTTTTTTACATTATGATAAGTCCCCCGCTCCCCTCACTACAGAGGGTCGTTCATCGTTAGGAATTTCCAGTGGATATTGTCATGCATAATATGGAATGAAATGCTCAATGGACTGAAAAAAGTTGTCAAATTTGTTTCTAAAATCTTCAAAGAAATGTGATGCCCGATTGTCAAATTTGTTTCTAAAATCTTCAAAGAAATGTGATGCCCGATGAGACCAAGAATTAAGTCTAGTGACGGTATTAAAGACGCTTGAGTTGCTATAAACCAGCAAAGCGAAGCTATCAAATGTTATTTAACTTTCGAAATGAGTTGTTATTAATAAATTTACCTTTTTACCTTTTCCCCTTTGCGTTCGATCATTAAAAGATGAATCACTAATATTAATTACAACATAGCTAATATACATATACAGATCACACGCAAAGCAGAATACCTATAAACATGTTTACCGACTGCAAGTGGTGCTTCACACACATCTCATGCACGAAGACGCTTGAAAACCAAGTTTTATAGAGTTCAATGATCTGTCTAACAGGAAACAACACGAGTCAGGAGTGAGGCCAGATATCAGTGTCAGCGGTAAGACCCGACAACTTTCACTGCAGGAAAGCGTATCAAGGTAACGCCTAAACTCATCTATTTGCAATGTCTCCCCACTCAGGTCAATCCATCGCACGCTCTCTCACTTCCTCCACACAGTTGTTTCATGTCCTTATAATGTGCTTCACGACATCTATTCACCAAACTTCGATCGAGCCTCCAGGCACTCCCGTGCATACTTCTGCTTCCATCCCCCCTTCCACCAATCTCCAATTATCTATCCTCAAAATTTGTCCGACCCATATAATAAAATGTGAATCTACTCTGTCCTCCAAATTTCTCACCATACCCGTTCTAATTCGAACATTGATTCTATCTTTCCATCATGTCTCAGCTATCACTCTCAAACACTTCATCTCGAAAACCTTCAACATTTTCTTTTCCTAAGCTTCATCCCCACACGCCTCGTTTTTGTAGGGTAGAAATGGAAAAAATACCCCTTCGTACAATCTGCTCTAAGTTTCCATACCAGAGATCCGGCAGCCTATTACAATCTTCAGTGCATCCAACACTTTACTCATTTTCTCCACTGTACATTTCAACCTGTCCGGTTTTCTCTATATGAGAGTCAAGGTACTTTAAACATTGAAGTTCCTTCAATAACTAAGCTGACTAAGCAAATATCTTCATTGCTCGAACTTCTCATTACATTTATTAACTAAGCTGACTAAGCAAATATCTTCATTGCTCGAACTTCTCATTACATTTATTAACTAAGCTGACAAAGCAAATATCTTCATTGCTCGAACTTCTCATTACATTTATTAACTAAGCTGACTAAGCAAATATCTTCATTGCTCGAACTTCTCATTACATTTATTAACTAAGCTGACTAAGCAA
>SDVV010017339.1:0-14012 GCA_016164225.1 Gammarus roeselii | reverse complement strand
TTCCTATGATTATCGTGGAAAAAAACAAAAAACAGTAATAAAATAACTACGTAATTCTCTACTCTGCTCTAATTGACATTAAAAACTATGGTATATGTGGGTATCCATCATAGTGAAAGGGTCTACTTATACAAATAAACATAAACGCAACGAGCTTTTGCCTAGTGGCGCCTCTAACTCTGCCAAAATATTGAAGTAGGACGTTATTCTTACAATAAATATACAATAAACTAACAACAAGACCCAGCTTGTGACAAATAGAATCTTCTATAGCTATATTTCTCCACTTCAATCTTAGTAACAGGATGTAAAAGATTCATAACGCACTAAAATAAACAACATGTATCTAAATTACATCTGAAAAAAGGCTCTACATAGCAGATACAAGCGTAATATATCTTAATATTTCTATAATTTTATAAAATACCCAATACCTTGCATTGAAGATGAAACTCTATAGAGAACATACAAAACTGAATGAAATATACTAAAGGGTCGAGTTATAATACAATAAGACGATCAATTCTCTATCATACCCAAAACATACAATGAAAACCATGACTTACGAGAAAAAAAAACTAGCTGGACCTACCAAACAACAAACGTGAATAAGTTGCCAAGACATGTGACTGATTTACATAACTGAACCTATAGTAAATGACGTGGAATACTTCTACACGAACACACTGTAGTATGAACAAATCTGATGCAATTTTTTCTCAATGGCACCCCAAAACAGAGACAAAATCTAATTTTCTTTAATTATAGTAACCGCGGCATATTCGCAACAGAACGTGACAGAACGTGACTGTCCACATCCAGCAGGATGTGGACAGTTCTTGCTTTGATCATTCGCTAATACTAAGACAGCTTTCTTTTATGTTCATTCTCCCTCTCGGTCATGTGAATCTTGTGTTAGCTTTTCAATTGACAGTTTTGAGAATTCAGCCAATGTTCCAGTCCCATTGCAGCACAGGCGCTGACTTTCTGCAGTTAGAGAGTAGCTGTTTCCGACAACAGCCGCCATTTCACTGCTCTTGGTCGGGCAATGCCTCTCAGCTGTATGGCCCATAACGCCCCGGTCCCGGACCAGACTTCCAACGTTCTGCAAGGCGCGCAGCACTGCTAGCTCATGACTATGGGGGTTGCATCCTCATAGCCGGTTGATGGTGCTCAGCACACTGGAACGCAACCAGAAGTGCACAGTAATTAGAGGGCAGATCAACAAATGTGAACTAATCATCTCTCAAGATGCCCTCAAATCATTCGTCCACAACAAAATTTATTATCTCATGAGAGTCTTTCAGACCCACACTCGCTACATGAGAGAAGTTTCTTTTGATCTGCAATATATTGGAGCTAGATGTATTTCTCTTTTTCAGAGTTCCAAATTAAATTATCATCGACTGTTTCCCCTTCCTGTCCTTCAAACTCTATAATGCCTCTTCCCACGTTCTTCCTCCGCAATCCTCACTGCTTAAGACTCATTGTACTCCTCTGTGACCTCTATGCGTGTCTCTGTTTAGCGCAGCTCCGCCATACCTGAACAACGGTTTTTCCACATGGTCTCGTGCGTGCTTTGCTTCATACCTTGCCTTGTATCCGTTGTTTCCGTTGCCAGCGAAATGGACATAGCCTTATTTCCTACCGTCGTAAAGCCTCTTATGTTCAGTTTTCCTCTCCTTCGCATGTCACCTCTGCTTGCGATTCTGATGAACTCTTTTGCAACTTATGAAGTTCTCTTCATGCCTGTTCTTCAATCCGGGGCAAATATTACAGGGCCGCACTAGCTATTACTGCCGATGTGCAGTGTGGTCGGCTCCAACGAGGGGATGCACCCATGGCTTATGCATCCCTTTATTTGGATGCAAAGAATGTTCCTCCAGCTCAACTTCTTATTGTGCCCTCACCTGTCAGTTTTTTTCAATCTCAGCATCTCTCCGCTGATGCATATTGGCCAAAACTTGTTGGAAACTCAGTCGCCTCTTCCTCCTCTTATCCCAGTTTATCTGTTCCTTCTCGTCCTCTTTCCTCAATTCCTGCATTTCCTCTCACATCAACTCAAAATGCACCACAAAACATTCAGATCCGGAAAACACCACCTCATTTGACACCAGAATACGCTCAAGTTCTCAATGGTGACCTCTGGTATAAATCCCGAACCCCTTGCTCCTCACCATCTCCAGCCTTGCCCTCCGTTGGCTGTACTCCTGCCGGGTCTTCTAACTCAACTGCTCCTCCAGCTAACCATATCCTACTTGAATCCCCTCACTAGCCTTCCTACTAATTCTACCACAAATGCCAGGTTTTCTACTCTTCGGCAGTAACTTTCTTCCTTTTTCTCTTCACTGCCCTTGATCCTTCAATCTCTCATTCTCAAACTCAGTTTCTTCAGAGGAATACCAGAGGACTGTTGCGTAAGTTGTACATCTCGACAATTTTTCCTTGTGACAGTGTTTTAACTAAGATCCATATCTACACTTGACAGAATCTCCGTCCCTTAAATGGGTTCCGAGTCATCCGTGAAGTCCGTCCTGATGGTTATGGTGGAATAGCAATCCTCATTCCAAGTAATACGAAGCAGAAGGTTGTTTCACTTGCTGTTTATACCTTTAGGGGGCTTAAGTCTCTAGCTATTAATATGGATGTAAATTCATGTTTCACAATATTTTGTAGCCCAAGCTGGAGCCCTGTAACCCGAGCTTAGAATGGTGCTACCGCAACCCATGCGTGTCGTATGAGGCGACTAATAAGGGGTGGGGCGAGCGGGCTAAGAATCCCCTCCTCTGTAAAATTCTCCCTAAAGGACGGCAAGACAAGCAGGGGAAGAAGAGGATCACGCCTCTCCGAACCCTATTGTTTGGGTCACTGAATGCGCGTGGTTGTAGTACAAATGAAGTAAAGAGGCAAGAGATTGGTGAGATACTTGTGAGGAGGAAGTTAGATGTGTTGGCGCTGAGTGAGACTAAGTTGAAGGGTAAGGGCGAGTGTGAGTTTGGAGTGGTAAGGGGAAGAAAGTCAGGCGTGGATGAAGGTTGGGCACGAGAAGGTGTGGGTGAAAGTAAAGTTTGACGTAGAAAAATGGGCATTCGTGAGTGCGTACGGACCTGGTAGCGAGAGGAGTGAGGAGGAGAGGAAATGTGTGTTGAGCGAGTGTATTGAGAGTTTTGAAAGTAAATTCAATGTGGTTGTACTAGGCGACCTTAATGCGCGAATGGGATGCAGTTGCGGATAATGTGATAGGGAGGTATGGCGTTCCTGGTAGGAATGACAGTGGAGAAGACCTCATAGGTTTATGCATTGAGCAGGAGCTGGTCGTCGGAAACAGCCTGTTCAAGAAGCGAGACATCCACAAGTACACATGGGTAAGGATGGCCCATGGTGCAGCTGTGGAGAGAGCGCTGATGGATTTTGTGCTGATTTCGAGGAGAGTGGTGGCGAGGCTGGTGGATGTGCGTGTTGAGAGGTCAGGGTGGAGGAGTGTCTGACCATCTGTGGGTGGAAGGAAGATTAAGAGTGGAGCGTGTATGGAAGGGGAACAAAAGAGTGGGAGTAGGAAGAGAGGTAGTGAAAGGGAGTGAGTTAAATAAGGAAAGCAGAGCAAAAGAGTTCCACCGGGCGTTGAGGAAGGAATTTGACAACGTGAGAGGGCAGGACCTGCAAGATGTGGAGGAAGAATGGGAGACATTCAGAGATGCCTTGTTGAGATGTCCGAGAAATGTGTGGTGTGCGACGTGTGGGCGGGTGCAGCAGGAAGGGCAGCGAGTGGTGGAACGAGGAAGTCAAACTGGCGGTGACGCAGAAGAGTCGGTGGTGGCCTATGATAACTATAATGAGAAGAAAAAAGAGAGGTAAAGCAAGTGGTGAGGAGAACCAAAAGGGACACTGATGCCAGGTGGGGCAGACGGTTGTGCCAGAATTTTGAGGCGAACGAAAATATGTTCTGGAAGGAGGTTACGAAGGTGAGAAAGGGAAAGACCGGAAAGGAGGAGGCGGTGAAAGATGAAAACGTCCAGTTGTGGACGGAAAGTGGTGGTGTACAGAAAAGGTGGGCCGAGTAGATTGATGAATTGTTGAATGTCGAGGATGACTGAGAGGCTGACATTGTTTCTGTGGGTGGGGGTGCGCGGATACCGGTTTTTGGAGAGAGACTTGTTGCGGACATTACTAAGGAAGAGGTGTAGGAGTCGGTGGAGGCGATGAAAGCAGGGAAAGCCTTTGGTTTGGATGGCGTTGCGACTTAGTGCCTGAAAAGGGGTGGTATAAAGATTGTCGAATGGTTGGTGAGACTACTGAACATGTGTTTTGTGACGGGCGTGTTACCGATTGAGTGGCGCAGTGCCTGCATTGTCCCGCTGTATAAGGACAAAGGAGATAGAAATGAATACTGCAACTCAAGAGGTATCAGTTTGTTGTGTGTGGTCGGGAAGTTGTATGGGAGAGTGCTAATCAAAAGAATTAGAGAATAAACGGATTGCGCAATTGGAGAGGAACAATGTGGCTTTAGGAGTGGTAGAGGTTGTGTCGATCAGATTTTTGCAGTGAGACAGGTCTGTGAGAAATACCTTGCAACGGGAAAGGATCTCTTCTGGGCCTGCATGGATCTGGAAAAGGCATACGACAGAATTGACAGGGAAGCGCCGTGGAGGGTGTTGCGTTTGTATGGAGTGAGCGGACTTCTGTTGAAAGTGGCGCAGAGTTTCTATGTTGACAGCCGAGCATGTGTCAGAGTGGGAAGCGAGGTGAGTGATTGGTTCACAGTGAAAGTGGGTCTGAGACAAGGCTGCGTGATGTCTCCCTGGCTGTTCAATCTCTATAAGGACGGAGTGGTCAGGGAGGTTAACGCGAGTGTGCTGGGTCGTGGCTTGGAGCTGTTGGAAGCGAGGAGAAGCTATGTAGGCTAGTGTCTGAGTTTGATAGAGTGTGTGATAGGAGGAAGCTTCGAGTGAACGTGGGTAAAAGTAAAGTAATGAGATGCTCGAGAACTGTTGATGCCTGCAGAATTAATGCCCTCCTAAATGGAGAGTAGCTGGACAAATTTAGTGTTTTAAGTGCTTGGGCTCCCATGTGGAGAAGATTGAACTAGTGGAAAGTGAGGTGAAGCCGCGAGTGAAGGAGGGGTGTAAAGTGTTAGGTGCACTGAAGAGTGTAATGAGCTGCAGGACGTTGTTGATGGAAGCAAAGAGAGGGCTGTATGAGAGTGTCGTTGTCCCAACTGTGCTGTAAGTAGCTTAGTCTTGGGGGGGTGAGATCAGAGGAGAGAAGAAGGTTGAGTGTTTTCGGGATGAAGCGTTTGAGGAGCATGGCAGGAGTGTTGCTTTGAGACAGGTTCACTAACGTCGACGGGGTTCGAATCAGAACAGGGATGGTGAAGAAGTTAGAGGACAGAGTTGATTCGCGTGTTTTGAGATGATTCGGACACATGGACAGGATGGATGAAGGGAGATTGATGAAAAGGGTGTTGAAGGCAGAGGCGAGTGAACGTAGGCCTAGAGGGAGACCGAAGTTTGGGTGGATGGATGCTGTGAAGCAGGCGTTAGGAAGGAGAGACGTGAGTGTGGATGTTGCGAGAGAGCGGGCACTGGATCGGCGTGAGTGGAGAGACGGGACGGGACGGTCGAAGGCAGGGGGGGGGGCGGTCATCACGACGAGGCAGGGGTAAACCAGTCGCACTGTCGGGCTCTGCTGCCAACACCGACCTCGGACCGCACTCATGACCCGGAGGGTGTGTTGCGGGGCTCCCGGCCGAACCCTTATGCGTAAAATGGCTAAGGTGTGCGAGTGAGAGTGTATGAGAGTGTTAGGTGCGCCTTGCCGCCGGCTAGCCCCCTTGCTGGAGGATTTCGGCTTAGTGTCTGTATCTATATCTGTATTTTGATCAGTTCGGTCCACAAAGCATTATTTGCAGTGAGTTTAACGCTCACCTTCAGTCCTGGGACCCTTTGATAGTTACAGTAATACTGCTGGCACATGCCCTCTTCAATTGCCTTATCACCAGTGCCCACCTTCTGTTGTTAAACCTTCCTAGCCTCCCAACACGATTGGACCCTTCTTCTAGCTCTACATCCAATTTTATTTTGTATTTCATCCCATCACTTTCACCCTTTTCTTGTATCTCTGAGGCCAAATCTGGGCAGTGATCGCTTTCCGGTTCTTCTCTCCTCTGTTTCTCTTACCAATCCTCGTCTATCTTGCCTCTCTTACTTTACCTCTTGCAACAGCTGATACTGCAACGGCAGCATAAACTTCATTTGAAGTAGTTATTCTAGAGCACATACAAACATTATATGCTGTCAGTTCACTAACTTTCTCCGTTACTTTTCAACCTTTCCATGTTTGCTGTTTACAAAAAAACGGATTAGTTTCAAATCACACCAGTACTACGCAACGGTTAAGCCACCAATACTTAAAAGCAGACTGTCTTTATCGGTAGTGGAACATCGTCTTGGTTGCGAGACTTCGACAGACCATATTGTAACGCATCACTCCAAGTTCAAATACCGTCGTGTGATGTGTGTGTGGTTCGGAGGCCGACACGGACTCTCTGACCATCTGATCACCTCACAGAGTATCGGATCATCTGCTCACTTTACAGAATATTAGACCACTGCTCACCTCACAGACAATTGGACCATCTACTCACCTCACAGAGTATTGGACCATTTGCTCACCTCAGAGACTAATGGACCACCTGCTCACCTCACGGACTATTGTATCATCTGCTCACTTCATAGAGCTTGCGGACTATTGAAACATGTGCTCGCTTTATGGACTTGTGCACCATCTGTTCACATTATGGTCTATTGAACCATCCGCTCGCCTCACGGACGATTGGACCATGTGCTCACCTCACAGACTATCGGACCATCTGCACACCTAACAGACTATTGGATCTTCTGCTTGCCTCACGGACAATTGGACCATCTGCTCGTCTCACGGACTGTGCACCATCAACTCACTTTACGGAGTGTGCACCATCTGCTGACTTCACGGACTATTGGACCATCTGCTCGTCTCACGGACTGTGCACCATCAACTCGCTTCACGGAGTGTGCATCATTGGCTCCCCTCACGGATTGTGCACCTTCTGCTCGCCTCACGGCCTATTTTTCCATCAGCTCACCTCACTTGCTATTGAACTATTTGCTTGCCTCACGGACTATTGGATCATCTGCTCGCACGATGGTCTTCTGAACAGTCTGCTCTCCATACGGACAATGGAACCATCTGCTCGCACGATGGTCTTCTGAACAGTCTGCTCTCCATACGGACAATGGAACCATCTGCTCGCCTCAAGCCCTCCGAACACATTAACTTGTTTTCTCATGTGCTCGTCTGCTCTGATAAATATTCACGTCGACCATAAGAAACATACCTTGTTACACTTTATCATTGTGCTTTATGGTGCCAGGGTATGGGGAGAAGAATATCAACTATAATTGTTAGAAATTGTGCGATGAACATATTAGAACTGTGAAAAACTATGTGATGAACATATTACAACTAGAATGTAAATTTTAATTTAGATGATCAGTTATGCAAAAAAAACTTCTCCATCTTGTAAGTTCAACCCTGACCAATTCTGCTGCCACAAAAGTTGAACATTAATCAAGAAACATTCCGTATGTCAAGTTTACTGTTCACAATAATGAACAGTGTTCAAAGTGTTACGCTAAATATTTTGTCTAATATTTTCGCAATACAATGTGAACAGTAGGGTTGCCTGAGTAATAAATTAAAAGGCACCATATATAATAATTTAATACTGAACCACGCGGTCTGCCGAAATCAAATATGGCAGTATCTTCCGGGGAGTGGTGTTTACAAGTGTTTAAAAGTGTAGGAAGACAACAACAGGTCTTTTGGCCCAAACTAGGTTGCCTTTTGATAGCAAGAGGATTAGTTCTGAAGTAAAACGTCTAAGAGACCTTCATGTGCTATTTCTGTTTTTATAACATCAAGAAAGGGAACGGCTTAGCTACTTATCGGCGATTTATGTCGAACTTATCAAGCCGAGACTCAAACAATTTGACTGTATTGCTATTTACAGCCTCCGCTGGAAGTTTGTTCCATTCTTCGACAATTCTATACGTGAAGAAATTGCGCGCGATGTCGAGTGAGAAACGTTTCCCAACGATTTTGTATCCATTGTTCCTAGTCACTCCGTTCGTATCTAGAGTAAAAAGGCTCGCTCGGTCGACGTTTTCCTTACCCTTTATAATCTTTCACGCTTCAACTATGTCGCCTCTGACTCGACGTTTCTCTAGCGAATAAAGATGGAGTTCACGTAGCCTGTCTTCATACGTTTTATTCCGCAGTGAAGGGATGAGTTTGGTAGCTCTGCGACGAACCTTCTCTAATTTAGTAACGTCTTTTCTAATATACGGAGACCTAAATTTACCGGAATACTCGAGATGCGGTCTAACGGATGTATTGTATAGCTTGACCATACAGTCTTTGTTTTTGTACAAAATAGTGCGGGATATCATAACAAGGATTTTGTTGCCTTTCTTGGCAGCATCGTTACATTGCTAGCTACTTTTTAAGTCGTTACTAATGATGACACCTAAATTTCTCTCGTCGGTCATATGAATGAGTTTATTTCCGGACATTGAATATATATGTGTTTGAGGTTATGAGGACTTATGTGCATAACTTTACATTTGTCTGCATTAAATTTCATTTGCCACTTTTCCGAAAAAAAAACAATTTTGTTGAAGTCTAGTTGGATCTGCAGACACTCTAGTTCAGTTTGTACTCTTCCGCCTATCTTAGTGTAGTCTGCAAACTTGCTAATGTTTGAGAGTACGTTGTTATCGAGATCGTTAGTGAATATTATAAAGAGAACTGGACCTAACACGGATCCTTGGGGCACGTCGCTTGTGACATTACCCGAGGAGGAGGAAGCTCCGTTGAGTACAACTCGCTGTCGTCTGTCCGTAAGCCTGCATTTTATCCTGCTGTTAAGCTCGCCTCGAATACCGATGCTGTGTGGTACTGAAAGTTTTGATAGCAACAACATCGCTCTACCAGGCTGCTATCTGAGTCGAATTAGAATAGTACAGAAAGTGAAACGCTCTAGAGCATTTGAATCGTTGTAAACAAACCCTTACTGGCGGAAGAGTTAGATGTCATGCTGTCATGACTTGAGTTTTCACGATGGCTAATAATAGTTGTATCCCGAGCACGGTGTCTCCTTAACAATTTCGTCGGCGCCCTCCAGCTCGATATGCTTTAATATTGATGCTATCATGCGGTCAGTGGTAAAAATTAAAACTCAGTAACATTACATAAATCTATATGCCATTCTTTCTGAAAGTGCAGCGGGGATCCTATTTATTGGTTGTCACGTGCGCTTATCGGCTTGGCATGCAGCGACAGCTGATTATCTGCTTGTCAGTTGATTGTTGTGGTGATCGTGTGGGCGCGGAAGTCTGACTGCCTCCTGATGTCATTTCTTGTTTTGTTAGCGCCAAATTTGAGCGTTAACACGGCAAATTTTCATTTTATCGGCAAATGTTATTCTTCGTTTTGAGTAACGCCGAACTCATAGTGAGCTGACTCTGCCGCATGTGAATTATAGATGATCGGCTAAAATGAGACAGGTAGCCACCATCCGCAACAGAGGGAAGGTCATGTCTCCCAGCATAGTCTATTCCTAGTCGAAATAATCTTGATATGGTGGCATCATTTAAGAAGAATAAAAATGTCAGTTTGAATTTCGTAAAAAAATCTGCGTGGCATCGGATTGTTCGCACACACTGGTGGACCTTAATTGGGGTTAGACCGTCGTCAAGAAATGGAGCATTTTTTTACTCACACCAAAAAGGTAAAAAATTCGACTTGAAAAAATAAATGGGGCATTTTTTTATTTGCATCAAAAAGTTAAAAAAATTGTACTAGAAAAATGAAATATTCACTTGATTGAATTCCTCCTCAAGAATGTTTGAATGGCGTGTTGCAAGCTTGACGACTTCAAAACTGTGTACCGGTGAGACATACCAAAACAAAACTTGCCTTATACAACTTCTGATTGTAAAATTTCGATAAAAAAAGCATTCATATTATTATATTACTCCACCATCTCTTCTCAATGTTATATGACATATATTTAAATAGCTTCTCAACAGCATCCAAATGTTGAATTCCCTGTTAGTCCCACTTTTTGGATAGACGGGCGGAAATGTAAATTTTTTACTATCTGTGTCATCCATGGCACTGAGCGTTTGCCGGAGAGAAGACGGCACTGTGTATAAGAATGTATCTTCCCACTAACGCTAGGAGACACGAGTAATGAGTTGATGGGGGCTATACTTCCTCAGATGTTAGTTGGCTTTAGTAGCTACCATCACCTGGCATAATGGCACGTCACATGTTATTAAAATATTGGCATTTTTTCCCTGTTCCTGCACGCAATCTGGATACTTAATGTCTGTTGGAATTAAATCCCACTCGTAACTTAGTCGTCTGCTTGATAGGAGCGATCAACATGAACATCATTATTAGCGTCCTTGTGTTCCACGTGTAACTTCCCTCTAGAGATAGAAAGTGTATTACAGCGGCCCCATCCAAGGCGTTTAATCGATACTGAGGATTGGTGGTGCGATATTTACTCTTCCTAACAATTACTTCTTAGATCTCTGTCAAGACAAGTTTCAATTAAATGAAACTTTGATTCCAAAAGCCTATCTTAAAAGCAGATGAGTGCCATTTTTCATTGAGGGTACTGAATTGGTTTCAGTTTCAGGAAGGGGGAGGGCTGACGCTCTCCCCCGTCGCCCACCCTAGCTACGTCACTGCTTGGTAGATGATCAATGTCCTAATCTAACTCTTCCTTCTATTGTCTACCTCTGCCCGCCAGACTGGCACGTGTGTGGCAGCTCGCCACCTGCTGTGGCATGCCACTCGCGGCCGTGTAGCGGCGCTGGTGCTGGTGGCGCTGCTTTGCTACCTCAACGCGCCACTTCGCCACTGGGGGATTGGGGGGGCCTCTGCCGGCCGGCGACGCTTCTGCGGGAACCGCACGCATGAAGACCAGCAGGTGACCTTTATGGACCCGTCTCTGTGTTCACGGATTAGTCTGGGAGGGCATGCAATAAGTACTGGATACTGTCCATCGAACTTTGTGACAAGGCTATGGATAGGATAAAAGGAGGAACACGTAAGCCGCACAGCCTATGTGATGACGCAGTTCTCACGTGGTCTGACGTCGCCAGTGACCTTACGTGTGACATCAATAGTGACTGCGTGTGACGTCACTAGTGCTCCTCCAGCAACACTTGAAGATATGTCGTTGTTATTCAGGACCTCCCTTACTTGCACATTTAAGAAATATTCTCATCGAAAATTGATATTTTTGTACAATTTAGCCAAATAAATAACAAGATTTCAGTAGAGTTTTCCTCTCTTCATGTGGAAATACTTCCACTTACTCGTAAAATAGACCTACCCGTTATTGTTTGTGGAAATTTCACAGAAAAAATATTAATCCAGAGAAGGTAAATAAATACAACAAACTGTAAAAAAACACTCCCAAAAACTGACGTCCCGCGTATTATCAAGTAATTTTCTACAAATTCCAATCTGTTATGAGCCTTGGAGCAAAGTTTGAAAGTTCAAAAATGACGATTGAACATGTAACAACGTATAAACCTTCTCTGCTATCCAAAAATCCCATATGAAATGATCCTACTGCCTGGTTCTTTGCAGCTAGAGTGGATATTTGAGTATCAAATTAGAATTATCTGGTGTTATTTCATTGTAAACAAAACACCAGCAATGAGTAACAGATTACAAATTGAAAATGATTCACGAACTACTGCAACTATAACATTTCAATGTTTTCGGACTGACCGTTCTTCATTTTATCCTGACCAGAAAAGGGTGAGGCGGGTTTACGTCGTGTCTATCAGACTAGTGCGTCCTTTTTACGTAAACAAATAATAGTTGAGCATAGATGTTGAGCTGATTTTTTTTCTTATGGAATATCATCTCGGAATATAACGGACAAGGCGTCGTAGTGGCTACAGTTCCTTTTTATGAGTTGCTGCAGATGGTGCGACGAAGAATCTAGATTTACAAAACATTCTGCAATGTGGGGGAATTTATACTCGTAAAATTTTTGATGGTTCAGAATTAGGTAAAGTCTCTTTTTTATCCCTTATAAATTATTAAATTATTTTCATACGGCACATAACTTGTACTGTGAAATTGATTGTATACCCAATTACGTGGACCATCGTTACATGAATAGACTTCATATTGATCGAGCATATTAGTGTCGCCGAAATAGATCATACCACATATTACCAGAAATTGCAGGAGCTGCAAGGTATATTGCCAATTCTGCGAAATGTGCAATAATAGCCACGCGAGTCTGCTTAGGTGACGCGAACGCAGTTACGTTAGTATCATCATCACCTATCTAAAGCAGATTATATGCCCCGCTGTTATCGTATCATCGCGTAACTGCTGTTATCCAAAATGTTACAGAAATCAATACGTCTAAATTGAAGGTTATTTTTATATAAAGTATTCTTATCAATGATGTGTTACTCTAGGTTTAGTGTACACTGCAAGGCTTTCTTAAATAATTCAACTTTATTTATATAATTATCATGCAAGGTGTTTTTGTTCATGGGTTCCCGATGATAAATAACTTCGACCTGGCAGTATAGTTTCAATTGTGTTTACAGTCCTACTTAGAATTGAATGACATCATTCCTGACGTGTTGCTCACTTGCATACATATTGATGTGTTTGTGTCCTTCTAGTCCACTATACCGGGAGAAGCTAATGTGCAGCGATATATTTACCCTGTGCTGTCTGTATCGTGCTGTTCATGCTGTGCATGTGTGTGTGTGTGTATGTTGTACTTAAGGCTGCTCTACTCTCTGGAATAAAAGATGTGTTATTGAATAGTGAAGAGTATGCATGTATACCCGACAAAAGATTTAATGTCATCACAAAGTTATTTGCATTAATGATTACCAGCTCGTAGTTTGGTTGTTAATATATATTAAGCCATGATTCTAGTACATCGAGCGAACAGACACCTGAGAATAGAATTTATGAGACGTCATTTGACCTCTAACTTTGAATTTTTGTATTCGGCGATATAGAAAACACTTGGAATCCGGTAATGTGGTCTACAAAAATCCATTTTGACGGTAAAAATGTGAGGGTATCGCGTATGAGAGAGTCGAGCAGTGAAGCAACAATGCCCAGTCAAAGCCGAGCGCTCTTATCTCAATACTTCAAAGGTGAAGCATTTATGGAAAACGACACAATATTAAGCCTGGTAAATGTACACAATAGCTTTAGTTCCAAGTCATTATTGAGTATATTTATGGAGCAAATGTTATCTTTAGACCTGCTTACGGTAACGAAGACTTAGAATGTGTCATCTGCGCATTATGATATTTATGCAATATGTCAGTCTGTCATACATGAATAAGTATTAAATCCTTTATTATAAAATATATATATAATAATTTGTCAGTGCTATTAAATGTAGCATTCAGATGATTTGGTTGAGGGCCATCATTCTTGTACGGTCCGGAGCCTATTGGATGATGTGCCGACTGATGGTCAAAAGCCCATTGGATAATGTGCAGCCTGATGGTCAGAAGCCTATTGGATGATGTGCAGCCTGATGGTCAGAAGCCTATTGGATGATGTGCCGACCGATGGTCAAAAGTCCATTGGATGATGGGCAGCCTGATGGTCAGAAGCCTATTGGATGATGTGCAGCCTGATGGTCAGAAGCCTATTGTATAATGTGCAGCCTGATGGTCAGAAGCCTATTGGATGATGTGCAGCCTGATGGTCAGAAGCCTATTGGATGATGTGCAGCCTGATGGTCAGAAGCCTATTGGATAATGTGCAGCCTGATGGTCAGAAGCCTATTGGATGATGTGCAGCCTGATGGTCAGAAGCCTATTGGATGATGTGCAGCCTGATGGTCAGAAGCCTATTGGATGATGTGCAGCCTGATGGTCAGAAGCCTATTG
>SDVV010017338.1:0-14012 GCA_016164225.1 Gammarus roeselii | reverse complement strand
AGATGAATATGATTGAAGAATATAGACATAGTGATAGTGAAAAAGATCATTGCTTCCATGGATAATGACATTTTTGACGATGGTTATATTATATTTGGGATTAATTAACACAGTTATCATCGAGATTTGTCAAATTCAAAGCCCAATACAGAAAGGTGTCTTGGCTTCCCACACAAATTGCACCGGTGTTGAAGCAATGGCTTCTAACCATCACCAATAACCACACGAATCTCATGGGAGTATCACGACGCCGGTGCCCACAAATTGAAAATACGATACCAGAGTTAACCCGTGCGACAAATAGTTCTACAGCCGCTGACTTTACTCGAGTTCCTCAACAAGGCAGGTCGTTAACTGGCCCAGAGTCACACCGAACCATTGACCGACAACTGAACTGGAGGAGCGCAATGATAGGCTGAGCTTACTGCCCATAGTAGACGCTATCAGCAAAATTTCACAGCCACTACCAGCAATGTTTATCTGGTGTGCTTGTTCGTGTGAAAAATAATGGTCATGGCAGCAATGCTGAGTGTTGCCTTACTTGTGTTAAAGTTACATCGAGTAGCTATCATAAGAAAAAACAAACAATTATCAAGCAGGTTGCAATAAAACGTCAAAAAGCCGGAGATGCGCCTTAAAATATAATTTAATCTAATCTAACAGTAGATAAATAGAAAGGAAAATAAAAACTGCATACACATGTTAGTAGGTGTGCTCCAAGTCACTACAATTCTTCATAAATACAAGTGCCAAACCTTATAGAAAAGGCTTCAATCATGAAGCATGACATGGTGTGTATTTAGCAGTAGTTCGCCCATACCAAAATGGACACAATTAATCTGATAAAATAGGTTGTTAATTTTAGGCAAGAACTGCACAAAAGGAAACGTTTGCTCTGGCTTGCTGTCTACGCCGAGACAGCAATGTACTATGGATGTGGGACGCTAAACATAGTTTCAATTAGCTATCATACAAAGAAGATACAGTGATACGCTGGAAGAGATTAACCTGCACGGAGGCAATGGTGAAATATCTGAATACACACTTAAAATGGTGTTAAAATACATGTGTCTTCAGGTAAAGACAATTATAAAGTCATAAAATGTGCGTCAGTCGTTTTGCCCGCAAGATCTTTATTGGGCAGTGATAGGCGTCTATCTACTATCATTATCATCAGTGACCAAGGCTACGTTATACGACTTATGACAGGCCATCAGTTAGCAGTGTCCAGAATTGAAAACATGTACAAAGGCCTTACAAAAAAAATTGCAAAAATTTACTGTGTTGACTAATTGTTTCGCCTAATTATAGTCTGTATGAACACGTTGACTTAAAATCATCAACCACTCAATCACCTCTAACCTAAGATCCCATGACTAATCTGGTTACCCGAGTCTTATCCATGAATGAAGATTGACTGCACAAGATATTGCCAGTCTTATCCATCGATAGAGTAAGACCAAACAGGTTAACCTAGTCACACCTATTGACAGAGCGTGTCTGCCCGCTTATAGTCCAGAGTCGCATGCTCTGAACGGGATTTGTTACACCGAACAACCATAAAACGCATCAGTGATGAAGAACTTGTATTGTTCAAGGCAATCTTCACCAGCTTTGGGACAACTCTTCCCACGACAGACTTGTCGCTCCTGTTAAGGTGAGAATGTCTTCTGTCACAATTGCCACCAGCCATAGTTTGGGGTGAAAATGAAGGTTTATGGTGTCGGGAAACTAGAGACAAATCGAATTTAGTTCCGGGTGCGTCGTCTCCTTATCGCAGTCGGTCGGCATTATTGACAGAATCCCTTATCTCTCCCACTTGGTGTATCAAGCCCATCGTTAAAAAACGGTGCAGAGCCTGGTCGTAGTCGATACCGTAACAAAATGCTGCAGGGCAAGTTGGAAAAACGTCATTTGGCGCCAATAATAAACATATGTGCCATTTTTATTGACAATATGCGATTCAGCAAATTATGGTTATGGTGAACAAAGCGTAATGTTTTGTATCAATCAAAGTTTAAATGTGAAGCAAAAACTTTCAGCTAAGATTTTTGTAAACAGGAATTATGTTAGTGTTGAATGCTCTGCTTGTCCATTACCTCCACTAATGGCAAAGGTAATGGAGTGATATAATAAACGTAGCTATCTGTATTCTTATTACTGATAGCGTTTGACATGAAAAAGACAACGAAATATCTCAGATTACCACTATAGAACAATTTAGCATTCTTTACTTTATTTTACTGAGTCCCTAGCACAATGGTTTGCCAAACTAAATGGTGGAAAATTTGGCTTTTATTTTTCAGTGCTGTATAACTTATGGAATTTTTTGTTAGCACCAAACGACGTTTGCGATCCAGCCTGCTCGTGGGCCAACCAGTTACCGTGTTTTACCCATGGCGGGTCGGTCTCTCAGCCAATGCTATCTACAGTACAGGCGTTGGTGTCGTTTTGATGACGTCACGATGCGAGGCATCTCAAAGAGCGTAACGGATACGAACATTTCGTGATTTCATTGAAAAACAATTGATAATTCAGAATGATGAAGCCGCGAATGATCAAATGACAGAACAACAACAGACTACAGTTCATTAAAAACACAAAAACATTCTGATATCTAGGAATGAGAATGTTATTGGTCCGTAGAAGTATTCGTAGGTATTGGCCTACCTACAGCAACACATTTTTTCTCCTCTTCTCATCATTGTTTCATCGCATAGTTCTTCGCGAACTAATCACGAGAGTATGAGAAAGGGTCTGCATTGACCAGTAGCTGTATTTATTAACTTTGAAAATCGAAGTGATTGACCTAAAATATTAGCACTTGAACAATTTCTTATCGATTGGAAATTTGATCGACACATAAGACCATTCTATGGATCGTGTGGTTATTAAATAAACGAGCTTAAAAGGGAATCACCAATTACTCCAATCGAATACTTTAGCCTCGCGTCATGACGTCATCGACAGGACACAGGATGATCGACCAGACCTTCTTTCGTAGTAGGGCTTTGTGTCAGCTCATCTGTACAAAATAAAACTCACTACAACAAGACGCGTAAACTGAGGATTAGGATTCATCCAATTTGAAGAACCATCTGGTTGATGGACTTAGGTTTGTTAACTAATTATTTAATCTCCCGCTGTCATTTTGTTACCGTATTGTGTATAAAACTCCCCCCTATATGGTATAGCCACATCAGCTGTTCAATGTTCTTTCTACGAGAACCCGAATGCGGTTATGCAACACGGCTTCTCAGCCGTTCAATTGTTAGGTAAAATAGGCTTCTATTTCAGTGGGTATGTGGTGCTGCCGCCAAGCGAACGGATCTAAGAAGACTCATGAACTCAAAATATAAGTTTTTTTTGCAAAAGCTTACGCGTCTTTATGTAGTTTGTTGTCTTTGCCTGAACCCTCCTAGCATCTTTCAAAGATTTTGAAACTACCCAACTACCCGCTATCTGCAAACTCTCTATGAATGACTCCTCATCACAGCACTAACAGCATCACAATAACACCGAAATGACAGCATCTTCACAGTCCAGTGAGGGACCCATCACCATTGAGCAAGGGGACAATGTTCTACATTATCTAATATACGACCGTATGAACTAATTCTTTCAATAAAGGGACTTCTGATTTGAGCATATCATTATCTCTGGCCTCTCTCTGGACTGAGGAGATGCAAGTTCTTGATGTGTACTTGTGATGCAGTCCCGTCAGAGCAGTGATGAGGGCGGTCATTCCTGGTGAGTAGTGTTAGGGCCGTGCTGGGTGGTACAGAGATCGAAGATGGTTGTGACTGGGTAACACCTGGTAGGAGGGTACAGATGAGCTGAGGAAACCAGCCCACAGGCGGAGCCTAACAACTGGGAGAGATAGTTAAGGACTTAGTCTTTATGAGGCTCTTTAAAAAAATACCTGACCCAGTTCTGCAAGATGCTCCTATTTTGTTGCAGTACTCGAAGGCATTCCATCAAGGCTAGCATCATTAGGGCAGGGCTCACTGGGATTGTACTCGGTTGGGAGTTTAGCGTAAGATCCCATGCAGCAGCATGTTTCACTTGAGTGAACCTCATGCGTTCATCAACATTTTTTGGAGCAAGTGGCCTAACTGGCCACATTCCATCTGTGCCAACACTCCATTCTAGTTTGGCCGTAGATCCGCCCCCACGTGAGTTGTCCGTATTTACAAGACATTTGGAGGAGCTGTACTGAAAAGACAACGGTTCAGGAGTGCCAGCAAGAAAAGTTTCGTCGAGGTTGACGTCAGCTTGGATTGATGCATCATTGGGTAAAATTGACTCGACCAAGTCGTTCATACCCGGAGGGACGTCTAACTCTAAATCATCACTGACTTCTTGGTCGGGCAGGTCTGAAGAGAAAAAGGAAAACAATTTTAACGAGGTGCACAACAAGAAAGAAGTCACACTTGTATGTCGAAACGCATAATAGATCGATGAATTACATAAGGGTACGAAATCACACAATATATACTCGGCTACAATTGTGTCCACAGAAATGATTGTCAGCTAGCTACATGCTTACGGGGACGGATGGCTTGTCCCAATGAAAACATAGAAATGAAACTAAGCAAGAACAGCAAAAACAAGACAAGTTTCATACACATCACGATTTTTTTTAGATGCAAACATAATTTAAGTATGAAGTGTCATGGGACGGATGTGGCTTTACCAACCCAAAGCGATGCAACAGGTTCATTAATTTAAGAAATGGTGGCAAATGTGATGAACTATCAAAAACACCATCCAAGAGTGTAACGACTCGTATTATCATGTGCAACGTAACAAAAAATAATTACGATAAGCTGCATTAAGGAAAAATATAAATATGTACGTTAGCGAAATATAATTACTTTATGATTGAGGATTAAGAAAATCTTCCTATGTTCATTCCCGCTCGATATTTGAACACATCGAAAATTGAATTGACAGTATTCATGAAAAGCTTTATTCTGATATAATAGGGTAAGATTTCTCAAGACAAAAGTAAATTCCACGTGGGAAAAGTAGAGCTTGTTTTTTCGGTTGTGAACTAGCCATGAACAAATTTTTCTTCGCGACTGTACAATGGGGAACCAGCTCAACAAAACAATCCTGAAGAGCAGAGAAAATTTTGAACCCTTCACACGGATACAATTCTTTAGGTCATGTAGCGGGTTCAACCAACAGGCTAGGTAACATCATTCCAAGCTAACCAAAGCGGCCTCCCCACTACAACCGTGTTTACAAGTGTTTACAAGTGTAGGTAGACAACAACAGGCCCAAACTAGGTTGCCGTTTGATAGCATGAGGGTTAGTTCTGGAGTAAAACGTCTAAGAGGCCTGTTGGCCCAAACTAGGTTGCCTTTTGATAGCAAGAGGATTAGATCTGAAGTACGCCTAAGAGAGCTTCGTGTGCAATTTGTTATTTTTATAACAACAGGAAATGGAACGGTTTAGCTACTTATCGGCGATTTATGTAAAACTTATCGAGCCGCGACTTAAACGATTTGATTGTATTGCTGTTTACAACCTCCGCTGGAAGTTTGTTCCATTCTTCGACTACTCTATACGTGAAGAAATTGCGCGTGATGTCGACTGAGAAACGTTTTCCAACGATTTTGTATCCATTGTTCCTAGTCACTCTGTATCTAGAGTAAAAAGGCTCGCTTGGTCGACGTTTCCTTCCCCTTCATAATCTTCCACACCTCAATCATGTCACCTCTGACTCGACGTTTCTCTAGCGAATAAAGATTGAGTTCACGAAGCCTGTCTTCGTACGATTTATTCCGCAGCGAGGGGATGAGTTTGGTAGCTGTGTTATGATCGGCCTCCTCTGGCACATATTTATAAACTTGGCTAACCGAACATTACCATCGAGTGGTGCGTAGTGTGTGTCCTAGAAACAGTGTAGGCCTTAGGCCTGTTAACCCTTAGCTTAAGTTACACGTGGAGGTCCCTTGCCTAGCATATTTTCAATTCCCCTCCGATGTTTGTTTAAAAAAAACAGGTGGCCCCTTCGCAAATTATGTAACGTAGGAGACATTGACGAATTGAGGGCCATTTGCGCCCCTTGTAAAACTCCGTGTCAGCAATAGGGGGAGACTAGATCCCATAACACTGTTTAGCTCAGGGGTATCATATATGGTAAACAATAGATGGGAGGAGCCAACAAAATCTGTTAAAAGACTCAATTGTAGAGTATCAATGAGGTCTGGGTATTAGAACGCCCCGCCTCTTTAGCTGGTCCAAAAATGTGAATTATTCCCTGATTGGAGGATCCCCTTCATACTCATGAAAATGGCCCTCCCACATATTATTCAGCGCAGCCAGCCCCGAACGATAGAGGGCAGAGGGCAGACACTTGCCATCAGCTACAGCCTGCGGGCGTAGGCTCCTACTCTACCCTACGCTCGTCTTACACTTAATACATTTATTTTGGCTGTTCATTTACACATTTGTTACTTTGTGTCCGTTATTACAAATCTATATTCAGTAATCTATTGATAGAGTAACTTTTGTCTAGTTACTTTTCTATACAAAAAGACAATGATAAAACCAACGTTTGATCATTCCTACCTTGATTTACCCGATTATCACAACCTGAAACTTGAAACATAACAGCTCTACGTTGAACCTTCTCAAGTTTAATAGCGTATTTTCTAAGGAATGGAGACCAGAATTGAACGGCATACTCGAGATGCGGTCTAACAAATGCATTAAATAACTTGAGCATACTGTGTTGGTTTTCTTACGTGATAGTGCGGGATATCATACCTAGCATTTTGTTGCCGTTCTTGGCAGCATCGTTACATTGCTTGCTGCTTTTTAAGTCGTTACCTATGATGACACCTAAATCTCTCTCTTCGGTGACGGGAATGAGTTTCTTTCCAGAAATTTAATATTCGTGCTTGGGTTTATGAGGACCTATGTGCTTAACTTTGCATTTGTCTACATTAAATTTCATTAGTCACTTTTCTGACCAATATACAATTTTGTTCAAGTCTAGTTGGATCTGCTGACACTCTAGTTCAGTTTGCACTTTTCCTCCGATCTTAGTATCGTCTGCAAACTTGCTAATGTTTGAGAGATAGTTGCTATCGAGATCGTTAATGAATATTATAAAGAGAACTAGCCCTAACACGGATCCTTGAGGCACGCCGCTAGTAAAATTTCCCCAGGGGGAGGAAGCTCCGTTAAGTACAACTCGCTGCCAATTTTCCGTGAGCCAGCATTTTATCCAGTTGTTAAGCTCGCCTCGAATACCGATGCTGCGCAATTTACTAATTAGGCGCCTGTGGGGGACTTTATCAAAGGCCTTTAGAAAGTCAAGGTAAATGATATCGATTGGAGATTTAGTGTCGTGGATTTCGATTTTATTCCTGAAAAAGAGTAGCAGATTTGTAAGGCAGGAACGGTTGTGTCTTAAGCCATGCTGGGATTCGCCAATCAATTTGTTTGATTCTAAGAATTGTGTAATTTTATCCGTTATCAAACTTTCCATCAACTTGTCAATGACCGAGGTGAGACTAAATGGACGGTAGTTGACGGGGCACTTTTAGTCCCCTTATTTCAAAATTGGTTTAACATTGGCCTCTTTCCATTTAGAGGGGCCGGTGCCATTTGTGAGAGATTGGGTAATAATGTTTGATAAATGTTCGGCGATTCTAGGATGAATTTGGTCTGGACCTGGAGATTTGGTGACTTTCAATTTATCTATATATTTAATAACTTCGACGGGGAAAAAGTTCACTATGGTGAGGGCTACAATTCGTTTTGCTGCTATGATATCCTCAGGATTAGGATTATCCTGATTCTCTAACGTAAATACAGAGTAAAAGTATTCATTAAGTAGAACACTCATTTTGGTGTCGTCCGTTTCTAGCTCACCAACATCGTTCTCGAGAGGATCTATTACAGATTTTGAATTTTTTTTGCTCGAAATATAACTAAAAAATTCTTTCCGATTAGTTTTGGCATTGGCAGCAATTTCATTTACATAGTCTTTCATTTTACGTTTCAGGACCCTCTTTAGATCTCGTCTGCTAATTTTGTGTTCGTTTTTTCCTACGTCGTCATGTGGATGTCTCTGCATTATCGAATGATTTGCTTTCTTTCGTGAATGAAGGCGCTGCAATTCTCCTTCCCAGAACATGAGCTAATATGCTGCTGTTCGCCTGTTTTTGCGCGTGATATGCTCTTGTTCGATATTTTTAAGTGCTGAGAAGAAATAGCCAAGCGATTGATTAACATCTCGTCCGAGGGTTATATTTGCTGACACCATTGTCTCTCCTAAGCCATCAAAATTAGCTAATATGAAGTTAAGGACTTTTTCGCAGTTTGTTTATGTTTTCAACTCGAGCTCTATCAAAAAACGGATACAGTTGTGGTCACTAGTTCCGAGGGGGTTCGCCTACTTTGACGTTCGTAACATGAGAGTCGCTTGCACTAAATAGGAGATCAAGAAAGTTGCTACCTCATGTAGGTGTCTTCTCCACTTGGGTAATGAACTTATCGTCTGCAAAATCAATCAGACGTTGGCCGGTGGCAGTACATTCGTCTGATTCCCAATCGATGTCGGGGATATTTAAGTCGCCAAGCACAATGCTGTGTTGTGTGGTGACAACATCGATGAGGGTGTTGTAAAGATTGGTATCATCTGCAACCTTGCTTTGAGAGGGGCGATAGACGAGAGTGATTTGACATTTTATATGTTTACCGACTACTTGGATTAATACTATGTCGTGCCTGTTGTTTGGAATGGTGACTTCTAATATTTGCAGAGTGATTTTCACGAGAAACAGCACTCCTCCACCCTCTCGGCCTTGTCTATCTTTGGGGTATAGTGAGTAACCGGGAAGAGTAAATTCGTCTAAATAATGTCTGGTGCTCAATTTCATCCACGAATTCTGTGATTGCTATTATGTCGATACACTTATTCAATGCAAGGATACCTAATTCTTTGATTTTGTCTCTGAAACTTTTAGCGTTCACGTAGTAACAATTGAGAGTACCGTTAGTCACATTGACTTGATTTGCTTGACTTATTTTGTTTCTACTCTGAGGTCTTGTGTCGGATCCAAGACTTTCGTTTCCGTTTACACGGGTTGTACTAGCGGAGCTGCGACTACTGCCTCTAACTCGGACTGGATTGATGACAGGAACTTTTTTGATTAGACCTGTGGTGGTGTTTTGATGGGCACTTGTATTTGTTGTGTATCTCGTGTTGAAACGGGTGGAGGTCGCTGTGTCGTTTCGTCTGGCACTGCTGGCGGAGTTGTTGGTATGATATCGTTTACGTCTTTTGAGTTATTTTCGTTGACAAGTCTAGCGCTGATGTTTTTAAGGATATTTTCGATGGTATCAAGTCCATACGTGTTGATGCGAGCCTTGTTAGTAATTCTATTAAAGTTATAGTACTTTGGGTCGATCATCGTATCCCAATGTACCGAGAAAGAGATTTTCTGGGCTTTGCAGAAAGTTGCTAGGCGATTTAAGGAGGTGGAGGTTCGCGTGTGAAGGATTGATGTTGTTTAGAATGGCTTCATACCTTTTCCGTGTCGATTCCGTCTGCAACACGTCTTTAGCTCCGACTTGTTTTATAATTCGCTAAGATGAATGAATCATTTTTTTTGCAATTATGCCTTCGACCTAGACAATTTTCCAATCAGCTCTGCCGAGTATTTTCAATTGAATTCTCCCTTTTCGGTGATTTGATTTAAAGGAGGTGACATTGTAATCGCCAATCACAATAATTTCCTCTATATTTTGAGAGTCCATTTCATCAGGCAATACATCGAAACGGTTACGTGTATTGGGTCGAAAAGGGTGTGAGATTGTGGCCCAACGTGTGTTGCATTGTCACAGCGTGCCTGCCTCCTACTAACTACAGTTGAGTACAGTGCCTCGCCTTCTTTGACTGAGTTTTCTATCGGTTTTATACGATCGTTTGCCTCAGCGTCCAGAGCCGGAAGCTTCTTGGTGAATTCGGGGTCTAGGTGCACTTGAGTTCTTTCACTTGATATTGGATGGCCTCGACAGTTTCTTTGACTGCTGCTAATTCGCTGCTTATCAGATCTTTAAATTCGTGAAGTTGTTTCATCACGTTTTCCAATTTTAATTCAACAGCTATCAATCGGGTATCCGTGTTGACTGTCTCTGTTATGGATAAGCTATTGGATGCAACTGTTTCTGCTCTGGATAAGCTATCGGAGGCGTGACTGATTTGTGCTTTCAGCTGTTTGGTTTCTTCTGCCGCTGACAAAATTTACAGCGCAATGTCTTGCATTCCCCATTTGAAGGACTGCCACGCAAAGTCCAGGTAGAGCCAGAAGAACTTTGGTAATCCATTAGTTCGGGGGGGTACGAGGTGTGGCAGATGCCACATTCTAGCTTAGCCTGAACCATCTTGGACTTATAGAATTTACCGTTGAGAAAATAGACCGTTCGCTTGAGTTTTATTTTTCGTGATTTCTTGTAGACAGCAGATTTGAATGCAATACTATAATTAGATGCGGGATGTGATGATTATGTCGTTGATTCGAAAACAGAATTAAAACGATAATAATACAAAAGAAAGTCAGATGCCCGTTTCGTCGGATGCGCGTTAGCGCAAGGTTTCTTCCTATTGAGGGATTTGGGTTGAATGCAAAGCTAAACCAAATTGTAACTTCTCCCATATGCTTCTCAATAAAGGAATGATATCATGATTCTGAGCATCAACCTTGTACCAGACATGACCGACGGAGTATCAGATAATGACGAAAAAATAATTACAATTCAGTAGGTGGGGTGTTATGAAATCGTCACACGATTCTGAGCTGCAAGATGTGAAGTGGTACTACAATGATACTGCCTGATACAAGATGCTTGTGGTTTTGTTACAGAGAACCGACCACATTTGACAATGTTGAAAATCGTACTACCAGTAACATCTTAGAATACGGTTGAGGTGTAGGGGACGATCGGCTCTGACAACGGTTGTAGGGGCGCGGGGGAGGAGGGAGAGGCGTGAGGGCACCCTTAGAGAGAGAATAGCTTGTACAGTTGCTCCTAGTTTTGAAGTCACAGAAGTTTCCACTTGATTATGATTGATGCAAATGTCACACAAACAGATAATTTAGTATAACCTGTTGTTACTTTTTTATTCTAATGGAACTGGAGTAATAACAGATACAAAAATTATATATATTCTTGTTGTTGAACTTTGGCAGTAGTGCTCCCGTTCATTGATTTGATTTTAATTTTAATTGATTTGATTTGATAATAGTCGGAGGCGCATCAGTGCAAGTTACATCTTATTGCGGGATAAATTTTAGGGCATTAAGTTCATTTGAGATATTTTTCGGTACAAATCCCCCAATAAGTAAATTGACAATATAACAAGGACATAATTATTTTCTTGATCAAATGGTGGCTGCTTGGTTTATGGTTTCAGAGTTTAGTGCAATGATACTGCCCACTCCAAATTCCCACGGATTTTGTTACTGCCAACTGGTTTTTATTTGAAAATGCTGATTATATGAATACCAATAACACATTAGAATACTGATAAAGACAGGCAGGTACACACGCAGAGCCGTGGGGTACAACATACGACTGTGCCACGTGATGACAAGGACTTCCAAAACTATGCGATGACCAGGACAGCGAGCGCCACGTGCTTGCATAAGCTCATTTTGTAATGCCCGCGAGAGCTCCTCTCCTGTACCGGTGGATTATCGTCCCCACAACAGTGGCGGTCAGCGATATGAGTCACCACACATGCGTACATACGAAAAAAAGAAAACATGAACTAATGGTTTGGATTTGAGGCGTCCAGATTAGAATCAATGAGCGGAAACGAATGGAAAGAAGAAAAAAAACTTTTGAAAAGCAATCAAACAAAATACATATCAATGAAACAGGGTCCCCTCCTGAATTTATAATTATCATGTTCTTGATCTTCCAACACATCATCTAAATCAATTTAATAACATCATACAAACGCGTTTTGATTAACCTTGCACCAACTTTATCGCATTAATGACCATAATATCAAATATCTATCATAACAAGTAGACCCAATAAACAGTGATTATTTCCACTTTGAAAATGCACTAGAACCTCGTAGACCTGCTACAGGCCCTGTGGCAGGAGGTAAGAACATCGTGCTAAAGTATCCCCTTCCGTGTCGTTAGAGCCAACAATTTGGGGCGGAGCGAGAGGCTAGGGATCCCTTCCTCGTTAAATTCATGCCTCAAAGACGGTAAGGCGAGCGTGGGGAGAAGAGGCTCCCGCATATCTAAACAATAGGATCACTGAATGTGCATGATTGCGGTACGAATGAAACAAAGTTAAAGGAGCGATTGGTGTGGGGTTTGTGATAAGGAAGATTGATGTGTTGACGCTGACCAAGACGGAGTTAGAGGTAGGGGCGAATATGATTGGTGACGTGGTAAGTAGCTAGGAGGAAATCGGGCGTTGAGGAAAGTTGGGTACAAGAAGGTGAGGCGTTGCTATCGAGTGATCGGATGGCTAGTAGAGTTACCGAGTTCCCTCTAGATTGATGTGGGTACCCCGAAAGTTAAGTTAAGTAAAGGAAGATGGGTGTTTGTGAGTGCTTACAGACTAGGTAGCGAGAAGGGTGAGGAGGAGTGGGGGCGATCTGTGGATTACCCCGAGTGAGCGAATTGAGAGGTTTGTAGGTCAATATATTGATATAAACCTGATATGACGGTACATAAGTATGAATGTATTTAGTCCCCAGTTTTCAGTAACTATGGGCCCTGGAACTGTTTACGAACCACCCGCCCTAATTGACAACTGACTAATAGCCTTTGCGGCTACTACCCTCGGTGAGCGGACGTAGCACTCTCAGCTTTAATACATGGATATTTAATGGATGGAACATGTGTGTCAATCTACGAGTTTTTATGTAATTGTAAGCATTATAGATCAATATGTGAATTCGAACTAATAATATAACTAAAACTAAACACAGGCTTTCTATCACCCGACACTTTTATCACTCGTAAGACAACACACATTCTCAGATATTTTGTGATGTTTCGTGCCTAGGTGCTATATTGCCTCGATATATTTATTGCTATACCTCGCTTACTCCGCGCGAGTAGGTCAGGCAAACACTTTTCGACAGGGATGGCAAGTTGGAGAGGCAGTAACGGGAGACGGACCTAGAAGTTGAACTTTTTTTTTTGGAGTATAGTGCTAGCACACTGTACTTTAAACGCTTCGTTTAGAGTAGTGTGTTATGGCTGCACTGTCTCGTTGCAAACAAAAATATAATCATTCGTGTTTATTTCCCTCTTAAATAGTTATTTGGGAGGCCGAGTAGATAACATCATAACACAACGTAAAGAGAATGACGGATCTTAATGCGAGAGTTTGATCAGTAGTGGTGGAGAATATGGTAGGGAGTTATGGCGTTCCCGGTAGAAATCACAGTGGAGAGAACCTGATAGGTTCGTTCATTATTTTCGATCATCAAAAATTCTCTCACAGATAATATCTAACTTAGTTTGTGACGATCGACAGTTTTGTTGGCTATGGCGTATCCTGGCCACTGTAATTTAATGTAGTTCACAATTTATGGCGACCGAAACTTAAAAAACTCGGCTATGATAGGAAGATATGAACATATTTATTCAAACGGACTACGTTTGTAAGGCCCTGACTCAAAATGTGCTCGGCTTGCAAGGCCCTGACTCAAAATGGGCTACGTTTGCAAGGCCCTGACTCTAAACGGGCTACGTTTGCAAGGCCCTGACTCAAAACTATAGTCAAACAGCCAAACGAAATATTCAGTTACTAAATCGTCGAAAGTCTGTATCACGCAAACAACTGAACCAATAATCAGTTAGTGCTGCTGGTGGTAAGCATCGTTGAATGATACACGATGAGAAATTTGACCACTATTACAATTATCGGTCTGAGCCCCTAACAACATCTCATGCATCACATGCTTTTTGAAGAAGTTTAAATCCAGACCTGATCGACTGTTTATATAT
>SDVV010017337.1:0-14012 GCA_016164225.1 Gammarus roeselii | reverse complement strand
TGTATATAATTCGTGAACCATCTTGTTTTTCAGCATGAGTGAGCGTTTCTTGGGTTGAGATGGGGAAGCAAGTGCAGTGTCTACCGCCGTTCCTCCTCCCCTTTCCCAACTGCCTGGAAATTTCCACTACTCGCTGTTTGTCAGATGAATTTCTCCTGTCGTTTTGTAGAGCAATTTTCAAAAAGCAAGGTATTCCCCTTTTGTGGGAGTAAGTCATCCTAAGGTATATATATAACATTGAAATATGTAATTTTCTATGGTCTGGTAATGTTTTATTTTCGGTAATGTTGTAGTTGTTGTGAATTGAAGTAAACCATATTGTGTTCGATGTCCGTGCGTATGTTGTTACCAACCGGCGAGCTTGAAAGATGATCGCCCTTTTTAAAGAAGCCTGAGGCCAGTCAGTGTTCGTATAACTATGGCCGAGGTCGTTCGTGACAGTGTGCTCCCGGGCGGAAACACCAATTTTGGATACCATCAATTTTGAGTAACTCCGACTAGTTTAAATGTAGGTCTTAATGTAGCTGTAGAGAGCGTAACTAACCCTGCCAGTTAGAATGACGCAGTTCAAGTATAACAATAGGGGCGTAGTACTCGATGACCGTTGACGACAGTGTATTCAAGAAAGGAAGACACATGAAGTGGCCATCAATTTGTTAAGACCAAAATACAAGTAAGTTCTCATTGTATCAGTGATCTGTCGAATATATGCCCTATTGTTTAAATTCAAAGATGCAATTAGTTGTCGATCCCATTAAAAGTGTATTATGAGAAAATATCAGTTTGTAAAGTGCTAAGGGAAAGGAAATAATTCCCTCACCAACCACTCAGAACTCCAAGAGTAATATACACGCGCGCCAGTGCGCACAGATAGTATCGTCAAAATTGGAACAAGGTCTATGGCTTCACGGATTAGATCAACTCCAACCGCAACGCGTCACAAAGTTTTATAGCTACGCAGTCCAGGTTAACCCCAGAAACTACATATTGTCCGTGCACGCCCATTCACAAAATCACAAACACGAACTCCCGCACAAATACACCAGCATTATAATTTATGGCAAAATTGGGGATCGTGAAGGAGTAAGGGCAGATTCGTCATGGGCAGAAAAACTGCTCAGAATATTGATTTTGCACGTATTGCTCAAGGATATAGGATGGGGGAAGATAGGTCCCTTGGGTCCCAAAAGAGTCCGACGAATCCCGGAGGGTAACCCAAGTCCCCCGGGTCTTCCCGAGCTCCCGGGTCTCCGAGACCCTTCGTCTCAGCTCATTCTGGCTTGTCTCGAATCATTTCGGCCAGTTTCAGCTCGATGCGACCAACTCGACTCGCCTTAACATGTTTCGACTGATCTCGACGCAACTCAACCAGCCTCGACGCGGCTCTCCCCTTCTGCACTAGTAATCATGTGGACTGTAATAACAAAAAATTTTACTCAAGCATTTTAGGGGGGGAGTGGGGATGGCAGAGGTGTCTTGGGTCCCAAAAGAGCCCGACGAATCCCGCAGGGTAACCCAAGTCCCCCGAGCTCCCCGGGTCCCCTCGTCTTAGCTCATCTCGGCTTGTCTCGAATCATTTCGGCCAGTCTTATCTCGTCGCGACCAACTCGACTCGCCTCAACATGTTTCGACTGATCTCGTTTCACCTTGACCAGCCTCGACGTGACCCTCCCTCTCTGTGCCAGTAATCCGCGGACTGTAATGGTTAATTGTTCTACTCAAGCATTTCACATGTATACATTTTTCTGTGTATGGGTTTTGCAGCGTGGAGCGGGGGAAACAGGGATCCCAGGGTTCAGAGGGGCCTCAAGCAGGTCCCCAAATTTCTCAAGAGGGTCCCAAAGGGTCTCAAGGGTGTCCCAAAGGGCCCTGGAAGAGTTCAAGTGGGTCCCCTCAAATCCTCCTGGTTTTCCAAGTTCCCCGAGTTCCCGAAACCCCCGGGTCCCTCGAGTCCCGCGGGTCCCACGAGTACACCCCATTCCCGGGTCACCTGGTCTCAACCAGCCTCGGTTTGTCTCGACTCGTCGCCTCGCCAGTAGACTCGTCTCCACTCGCCTCAACCTGCCTTGACTCGCCTCGTCCCCTCCACGCTTCAGTGTCATTCAAGACTTTCACTCTCTAAGATCAACATCAACATTATTTCACCGTTTACCCAACAAAACGCCTAGCTGTGCTCGGACATTTATGAGGCGCCCGGGAGAGCGCAAGTTTTCCCACCGTAGGTTGGATTAGACTAATGAACACACCGCATACTCCCCTTAGGGCCCCTGTAAGCGTCTAACGATACATAATTATATAACTAATCCAAAATTGATCACCACGAAAAAAGGGCACAGACAAATATTAGAGCCCACGAAAAAGAAATACTAAAATACTAAAATAAAGTGTTAATTATTTATCAAATGGATAATCATCCATCCACCTCAAGATGGTTACGCTTCTTGACGACTGATTTAAACCTTTGCAATTTGTGTTGGAAGATAGACATTATTTTAATGGGGGTTTGAATTCGAGGAATCTCAACCGTAACTGTGTTTAATTAGTTTCATAAAAATATCATAACCGCTGTCCAAACTGTCATTACCCTTGCAATCAATTCAATATTAAACCACTATGTTATTTCTGTCTTCTTTATGCGCCTTGATCTCTCCTTCTCTATCACTATCCCCACATTCTTCACTCTTTTTATCCTCTTTGAGGAAAAAGCAGAGACCTTTGATCTTAATTCTTCATGTCAATTCTACATTTGCATGGAGCTTTGATGCTCCACATTTCCGATGCAAGTTGTCACTTCTGTCGAATGCATAAGTTATTTTTGTATATGTATTAGAGTACAAATCGAGTCCATCAAAGTTCACCATTGGTTAGCAACTTTAGTAATCGCATTACAGTTCAAATACAATGCTACCCGCAAATCAAAGACTGAGATTATCGTTGGTGCTTTGAACGCAATGCCGTCGGATTAATTTCTCGTCTATATTGACGGTAAAAATTTGATGAGGGAATATCATCCCTTTTCAAAGGTTGAGCTGCCACCGACAACACCGAGCGCCGGAGGGCGTCATGAAAGGTCAGTTGAACGGTGTCATTCAAGGCCAGTTTTGATCACTTCAATATAAACCTGAATGATATTACGCGAGTGTGCGCCTAAAATTACTGCCGAATAACCTAACCTAACTTACGTTTATTACCGTAATATACTGTTATTTCATTAACTTACGTACATGACTGTAATATACTGTTATTTCCTTAACTTACGTTCGTGACCGTAATATACTGTTATTTCATTAACTTACGTTCGTGACCGTAATATACTGTTATTTCATTAACTTACGTTCGTGACCGTAATATACTGTTATTTCCTTAACTTACGTTCGTGACCGTAATATACTGTTATTTCCTTAACTTACGTTCGTGACCGTAATATACTGTTATTTCATTAACTTACGTTCGTGACCGTAGTATATTTTTATTTCATTAACTCACGTTCATGACCGTAATAAACTGTTATTTCATTAATTTACGTACATGACCGTAATATACTGTTATTTCATTAACTTACGCTCATGACCGTAATATACTGTTATTTCATTAACTTACGCCCATGACCGTAATATACTGTTATTTTATTATAATTTAGTGGCACGCACTTGACATGCTAAGTAAATGAAAATGTAGGGAAATCATTCCCTAAGGAACTCTACAGGGATTTTTATCATCCCTAACACATAAACACCTTACGAATACAAATGAAGCACCCTTTCTTGATACATAACTTACATGGTTTAGCTAGTCACCGTGGGGCATAACATTAAATTTTATGTCGGTACAACGTCTGAGTGTACTAGAATCTAGATACTGCTATTTTCTACGTCGCCCTACGTACAGTTTGTATGGTGTTAGTAACTGTCTACCCACTAAAGTAAGCTATTTTAGTATAGTCAAACCGTTGTCCTTGGTGATAGTTGTTCCAGTATCCAGATGATCCATGGAATGTCCTGGGACACCGAAACATTCGCTCACGCTAACCCTACGCCTAACGACGCACTCTGACTACGCCCCGAGGCCGGTGAGCGGTTCGTGCATTCCCGAGCCCCGCGGGTCCTAGCGTCAAGAATAAGTACTGACAGAACCCAGGAGATTCAAAGCAGAAAGAACGCTTACTTCAAACTTAGTAAACTATCAATGTTGGCTGATTTACCACAACTGAAACATTACCATACAAAACCACGATGTGCATTCCAATGCTATGTTAACTTTACAACGATTTACTCCCAAGTTAAGTGAATTACCTTTGCTTTATGCTCTACACGACAGAGGGAAAACTTCAAGGGCAAGAGCAGTCGAGAAGGGGAGTGGGAAAGGGGTCAAAAGACACCGCCTCTCACAAACATTTTGGGGTGGATGGGTGATTATTCCTTTTATAGATCATTAACTCTTTATTTTAGTACTTCTTATTTCGTGGGTTTCATTATTTATCTGTGCCCTTTTTTCATGATGATCTATTTTGTATTAGTTGTATAATTATAAATCGTTAGACGCTTGCATGGGCCCTGCAGGGTGGCGAGCGACGACTTCGCGTTGAACCTAAACCTACTCTGTATCTACGTTTAACGTACTCTGTATCTATGCTAAACCTACTTGGTGTATATTTCAAACCAACTCTGTATCTACGTTAAACCTACTCGGAATCTACGTACAACCTACTCGGAATCTACGTTAAATCTACTCGGAATCTACGTTAAGCCTACTCATAATCTACGTTACTCTTTAATTGCCCTACGGGGGAGTCCGCATTAACTTCGCGTTCGGACTCCGGTGGAAAACGGAAGCAACTACTACTAGTACTACTACTACTACTAATAACGCCACATGCTGTACCAGATTGCCCCAAAATACTAATCACAGTTACAGTTTTTTTCCTCCTGTGTGGCACGTAGGATTGATTTCCTGCAGAAGATGAAATCTCGGGTATAATTTTATTTACTGCCTCATCTTGACTGGTGTTAATTTCAAGAGCGAAGTGTTGCAATCGTCAGACCTTAGAAGAGAAAGCTATCGCGTCATCCCTGCCTCGTCCGACATTAGAAGCAGAGAGCTATTGCGTTAAGCCCTGCATTGTCACACCTTTAAAGCTGAGAGATATCGCGTCAAGCCTTGCCTCGTCCGACATTAGAAGCAGAGAGCTATTGCTTTAAGCCCTGCATTGTCATACCTTTAAAGCTGAGAGATATCGCGTCAAGCCTTGCCTCGTCCGACATTAGAAGCAGAGAGTGAAAGGGATTTGCCATTTTGATACGAGGCATCCCACCCTAGGCAACGAGGCATCCCACCCCCACCAATGCGTGAACCCACACCTTAATGTGCGACACCGCTCCCCCCAATGTGAAAACATCCATTCCAATGTGTGAACACCCACGTTGTAACACCCGCCATTCTTCTGGCGCTATTCCCTCTAGCATGCTTTACTCGTGGCTGATTTTCGCCGTTGTTGTGGGATGATGCAGACATCGTTGGGAAGCCACTGTGGCTTCGTTAAGGATGCCGTTGCCTCATAGTGGCATAGTTGCTGTGGCATTGAGGCTTTGTTACTCGCTCATTACGATATCACCATTATCGTCAGTGTGGTGTTGTTTTACCACTTATTGCGGTGTCATTGCCACGTCATCACGGCATCGTCAACAGATTGTTTCTTCTCCACTGAACGCAGTCGTGGCGGCGTCATCACATACATTTTGTTCGTCGTTACAACGTCGCGTTATCAATGCCACGTCATCGTAATTGGAACGTCATTGCACGTCAATTGTGATGTCATTGTCGTGTCACTTCATTGTCATGAAATTATGATGTCATTGTCATGTCACAGTGACGTCATTGTCACGTAATTCTGATGTCATTGTCATGTCACAGTGACGTCATTGTCACGTAATTGTGATGCCATTGTCGTCAATGTGACGTCATTGCCACGTAATTGTGATGTCACCGTGACGTTATTGTCACGTAATTTTGACGTCATTGTCATGTCACTGTGACGTCATTGTCACGTAATTTCATTGGGATGTCGTCGTCACAATTTCAGTGTCATATCGCCATCATAGTCCCATCGTCAGCACAATCACTGTCGCCATCACAGCAGTGGCGACTTCGCCTAATGAAAATGGAGAACTACCTTTCTCCTACCAATCCTAGGATATAGTAAATAAAACCGTATGGACACCGCCAATTTATTCATTTATTTAAATCTGCATGAGGTAAAATGGTGTGAAAGGCGGCACAGCTGTCATGGGGCCAGCGAAATGCAGTTCCTGAGTAGATGAAGAAGACGTCTCTTGTACGAGGGATCTCACAGGACGACAAACATCTTAGGAACCAACCGCCAGCAGCCGCCAGCAACCGCCAGCAACCGCCAGCAACCGCCAGCAGCCGCCAGCAGCCGCCAGCAGCCGCCAGCAACCGCCAGCAACCGCCAGCAGCCGCCAGCAGCCGCCAGCAACCGTCAGCAACCGCCAGCAGCCACCAGCAGCCGCCAGCAACCGCCAGCAACCGCCAGCCAGGTAGAGCAGCTGCAAGAAATATTAGACTTTAATAAAGGGAAATTAATTTGATATCAAATATCCTCTATCTTTCCGATGAAAATTCAAGAAGTACACTGAAATCGACTCTTAAATAAGAATCGACTTCAAATTATCAATTAGATTGCATAAGTTATCAATTATGTACTTATTAACTATCAATTAAGTATTCGTTAATCATCAATTAAATATTTTATTAATTATCAATTAGGTATTTAACCATTATCAATCAAATATTAATCGACTATCTAATAAGTATTCATCGATTTATCAATTTTATCAATTATTTAATATGGCGCTGCCCTACACAATTTTCCCAGGGACTGACTGATAATAGATCAGACCCGAGCTGGAACTGCCGGCGCTAGTAAAGACGTAAAGACTGACACCCCGACAGACAGCACATATGCTTGGGCATCTTTGTTCGGTGGACATAGTCGTAGCGGCAACGTTCAGGGCACGGTATATAGGACGGTCAGCAGTGGTTAAACTGCTACGTAAGCATGGTCGTACGTAGCGCACTATGAACATCCAGTTCTACGTAAAATGCAGCACGATCTCTATGTGATGTCCGAGACGGGTCAGGCAGTGGAATTCTGCTGGATCCCCGGGCACGCGGGAATAAGAGGAAACGAACTTGCGGACTCGCTTGCTAAACTAGCATCTAGTCACCAAGAACAATTTTTTGCAATACGTTACCGGGACTGGTTCCCTATCATCAACTCCCATATAACATCCCGATGAGATGAAATTTGGCAACAGAGTGGACAAAAAATGCTTTCAATCAAACCCTCAGTCGGAGAATGGGAAACAAAGTTCACCAACAGAAAAGACCAAGTGTTCATCAACCGCTTGTGTACGGGATACACGTGGATAACTCACAACCACCTGATGGATGTCGACGTAAGACCAATCGCGCCACCTTACCCCTGTTGAACTACCAAGTGGCTATCAGCGTGAAACACTTTCTGATGGATTGCAACACTCTTGCGGCAGCCCGACGAGCGTTCCTAGATCCCCCGTGCAACCTACAAAGCCTACTCACGGACCCAACCTACCGTTAAAAGCATATCACTTGCGGAAAACACACCGGACTATACGAAGCTGTCTAAACTTTAAACACCTGTGCAAGTGAGGTGGTCTCTCACCCTATTACGCACAGAAATAACAACACCTTTTACGAAGATACGCATTAACTCTTTACTCTCTCGTACGCGCTAGCACGCGAATATGCCACGGTTAAAATATGTACTGACTTCATCTTGACATGACTAACATTTTCGCACGCGAGGCTGTGCTAACTTAACCTGAATCAACGACGGTCGCGCCCTGCGGGGAGCCTATTATGACTCACGTTGAGGCTCTGGTGGAAATGAGGCCCAAATCAAATAAAATCATAGCAAATCGTACGTAGTTACAGGGTCGCAGCGGCGACGTTCAGGGCACCGTATCCAAGTCGGTTGGCAGTGGTTACACTACTCCATCAGCGTGCTCGTACGTAGATCCTATTGCAAATAGATGATTTCGTGCTTAGGAGTCAGACAGCTAATTGACAACTGCACCGAATCTGATGCTCGTCTTTACCGGAGTTTTCCCCTTCTGTCTTCATCTCCTGAGTCGAGGCTACCGCCGTTGATGGGGACGGCAATACTCTACCGACCGCTCTGAATTGACTGGGCCCTAAACTATTATCAAAAACTGTACATTTTCACGGTTTCCAACGACTCCATCATCTTACGCCTTGTTCGTTACATCCAAATTGCCTCTGCCAAACCCATCACGGCCCCACCAACAGAATTTGAGTCCCCATCAATTTGTTATGGAGGATGGTGGTAAAACATGCATAGAGGCGGGAGGAAGGGGATCTACGAAGAAGAGGGGGCGGGGGTTTGTGGTATGAGGAAATTCAAGGAGAAGATGTATCAGAAATCGGGCCGCAGAAATTAGGCGGAAGTAATTGCGAGGGAGTTGATGGAGGAGAATGCGGAGATGAGTGTAGGCGGGGTGTAAATGGACCGGGATTGAAGGAGGGTGAGGAAGGACGTACGTACGTTGACGCTGTGTGTTGGCGAGGAGGTGGGCAAGAGGATGCCGCATCGTCTGATGGAAACCATTCTTGATTTACTGCCAAGGGGACGAACGATGAAGTGGAATGACATCCCACCATCGAAAAGGTAATCTTTGTGTCGTCCCTTATTGTTGTGAAGATAAGACGTATCCAGTAGATACAGGATTTGAAGCCGGCCTAGCGTGTAGATGTATTAATTTCTGACGCATGGGAGTACTTAGTATTTATATGCATACCTTATGCTGCACGGTAGTTGGTTATACTTGTCGTGGTCAACAAATGGAGGAAAAAGAACTGCGAGATGTTTCGCTCACAAAGATTAGTTTGCTATGTAATGTATTCCTGCCACAGTGGGGGTACTTGCTGCTCAGTGTACGCTTTATGATGCCTAGAGCTGAAGGCTGTATTATTCGCAGTCATTAACTTTAAGCAGGAACTAGAGGCTCAAATCTGTAACTGAGAGTTACACCTCTACCACTGAGAGCTGTAACTGAGAGCTACACCTCTGTAACTGAGAGCTGTAACTGAGAGCTACACTTCTGTAACTGAAAGCTGTAACTGAGAGCTACACTTCTGTAACTGAGAGCTACACCTCTGTAACTGAGAGCTGTAACTGAGAGCTACACCTCTGTAACTGAGAGCTGTAACTGAGAGCTACACCTCTGTAACTGAGAGCTGTAACTGAGAGCTACACCTCTGCAACTGAGAGCTGTAACTGAGTGCTACACTTTTGTAACTGAGAGCTGTAACTGAGGGCTACACCTCTGTAACTGAGAGCTGTAACTGAGGGCTACACCTCTGTAACTGAGAGCTGTAACTGACAGCTACACCTCTGTAACTGAGAGCTCTAACTGAGAGCTACACCTCTGTAACTGAGAGCTGTAACTGAGAGCTACACTTCTGTAACTGAGAGCTGTAACTGAGGGCTACACCTCTGTAACTGAGAGCTACACCTCTGTAACTGAGAGCTGTAACTGAGGGTTACACCTCTGTAACTGAGAGCTACACCTGCCACTGTAACGTACTCCTCACTTTAGTTGCGCTAGGTCACCCAGCAGAACCAGAAAGGTGTTTGAAAATAACCATAGTAAGAGACATATTTTGTGATCGTTTCTTGGTTAAGAACGTAATACGTGGAAATATTTCGCCGCTGACCGTAAGCCGCCCGCCAACTCGTGCTGGTGTGCTCAGTATGTGGTAATCTTCATCAATTAAGTTTCAAAGTTGTCAATAATTGCCGTATTGTAAATACGACGTCACTTTGACATTTTTTGGACGATCATTCAATTAACAAGCTTGTTTTATGGCATCTAAATAAAGCAATTCGCAGACGCCTACCAGGGCGACAGGCAATCTTGCGGTCACGGGTGAAAGTCCTGTCTTTCTTTGCCAAACCCTTTGAGAAATTAAAGTGTTTTCTTTAGAGTCAATTAGAGTTTAGTGCGCCACTGCACCACTAAACATTATCAAGGCTTTTATTGGGAGACTGAATTAATTTTATTTCTCATTTCCAAGGCAAATCCAGACTTTCATTTTCGCGCCGTCACGCGGAGGTAATTGCTACCAGTGAGGAGATGCTCTGAGGACCAATACTGTTAAGGGTGGAGGACGCTTCCCACTCCTAGGCCAACACGCAGAAAACTGGAGTGTGAAGTGTCCCATGATTGCACTCGATCCTTTAACACACATTAACACATTGAGAATTGAACCGTGAATGTGGTCCTTTCTATTGAACATTTATGTTCGGGAGACGCCGTGGAGGTGATTATGGAAGGGCAAATCCAAGACTCAAAGACCTTAATTTAATAGAAAGGAATTGCCACTCTCGTGAAACGGGTTAATAATTTATTATCACTTTGTATTGACTACTAAGCCTGTTCGCGCTGTGGTAGATATGTATTGTGGAGTCTATCTTCCTCGCTCAAAGGGCTTAATATCTTCGCTTGGAAGAAGGCCGTTGGTACCACCCTCATGATACAACGAATACGTATGCCACAGAAATGGTTGCTTTTTGTTCGGTAGCTTCGTCCAAATTACTGTTTATAATGGAAATGTGCACCTGGATTCATTCTATTGCTACTTCCTGATAATCCAATCATCCCCGGGTCATCCGAGTCGCTAAACCAAGGTAATATTTAAAAGTGGTACATCATCGGCCGATCATAATCCAGCCTTACATTTTAGCCGGCTTTCCGTCTCCGTTTTCCATGGAAGTCAACAATGTTTCTTTCGGACGAGCGAATCCGAGTTAGTGGGGATGCTCAGCTGTAACATTAGGTGTCCATCTTTCAGCTCCAACTGTGCTCTTTACTTCTGGTAGAAGCTGTCATGTTTCACTCTTTCTGACTGAAATTCCCATCAAATTTAACGTGTACAACTTTATTTGTTTAGAATATGTCTATTTACGTGTAACTACAAATATTTTTGATACTATTAAGTTCTACGTCCAGCCTCCTCACAAATAACCTACAGCCGAGCTCGAAGTAAGCTGAGCCCAAAGTCCTGAGCCCTGCCGGGGAAATTTCTACCACGGAAGCCCTGATTGTATTTGTGACGCGTACCAGGGCTCCTGGCTGCTCTAATGACAATTACCAAAAGGGAAACTGTGCAGGAAGTTCGCAATTACTGGAGTACAAGAAGATAAAGTCCGTTTAACCTGGGGAGATTAAAACAGTTTTATATCGCTGTATAAGGAAAGCTCTCATTTCTTGAAGAAACGAGCCTTGCACTTGCAGGGTATAACAGGGCTTCTCCTGAAATGCACTTAACAGGGCTTTTTTGAACAGGGCTTCTCCTGAAATGCACTTAACAGGGCTTTTCTGAACAGGGCTTCTCCTGAAATGCACTTAACAGGGCTTTTCTGAACAGGGCTTCTCCAGAAATGCACTCAACAGGGCTTTTCTGAACAGGGCTTCTCCTGAAATGCACTTAACAGGGCTTTTCTGAACAGGGCTTCTTCTAAAATGCACTTAACAGGGCTTTCTGATGGAGGATGGTCGTTCTTTAAAATTCAGTGCCACGTGTTGCTCCTTATTATTATCACTTTTTACGTCACTCTTTTGTAGTTCAGTGCCACGTGTCGCCCCTTTCAATGGTTTGTCTTTGTGTCGCTCATTTTAGTTGTCACTCGTTATGTCGCTCTTTTGGAACTCAGTGCCACATGTTGTTTACGATTGTTTCTCCTTGTGTCGCTCTCTATAATCATCACACTTTATGTCGACCTTTTGTAATTCAGAGCAGCGTGCCGCCGCTCCTTTACATTTGTTTCTCTTTGAGTCACTCTTTATAATTCAGTGCAATTCATTAACATTATTCTGGTAAGCGGCTGTCTTATGATGTGGACTCAAAATTTTGTTGAAAGTTGATGAACGCCTTTTCAATTCAGGTAGCTAGGTTACTTTTTCTGTGTTTTGTTTGACATTTAATAAAAGAAAGAGTTATAGGGCCATCGGGTTTCTTCGGCAATTGCAATACTAATATTTATTCAGAATTTGAGGTTAAGCATGTTGTGGGGTCCTACCACCACGTCCCAGCCTGAGTGCTAACGACCATGTCAGCACTCAGGTTGTGATGGGTAAACGATCACTTCACTTTCGCTTTTCGTTTGAAACGATTTTTTGTCGTTTGCATTACTCTCCCTTTCATTCATCTCTGTCTGGTCTAGCCCAAGCCATCCTTCAGCTTAGGAGGAAACTGCTGCATGCTAGGACATGCCGATTTAACCATCTTCAACCTTTTAATCTTCCTAATGACTCATGCTGAGTTGTTGTTCCCCAAGGATGGATTACGTAGTCTTGCGATAGACCGAATACAATCTCTTTGGGGATACCTGTCCGTTAAAGGGTTAACCAGCTTAAAGTAGAGGTGAGTTATTCATCAATGGCTAATCTATTGGTTAATGACAAATTACAATTCGCAATGACTACATTTATCTGCGAAGTTGTGACCAACTCAGTCCATATCCAATTGTCCGCGCTTTACAACTAGTGGAGGGCAGGATACTCTGTATCTAGATACTTTTCCTATTAATTTCTCCAATTCTTTGGTCCAAATTCCATTTACAAAGATGGGGCGTAGCATTTTAAAATGTATCAATGTACAGTATCCTGCCCAATACCGCCTATCACTTCAGCACCGTCACAATAAACTTATTTTGACTGTCCATCCGCCTGTTTATTTTTCACTTCCGTCGTCACTGAGCCGGAAACTCTAAGCAGGCCTATTGTTTCCACTCATTTAACCCGTTCCAGTTAATTGGGAGTGCTATGTCACTTGTTGGGCTGCAAGGAGGCGTCGAGATCAGTCGAAACATGTTGAGGCGAGTCGAGTTGGTCGCGATGAGCCGAAACTGGCCGAAATGATTCGAGACAAGCCAAGATGAGCTGAGGCGAGGGGTCTCGGGGGCTCGGGGAGCTCGGGAAGACACGGGGGACATGGGTCACCCTCCGGGATTCATCGGGCTTTTTTGCGACCCAAGGGACCAATGCCCCCCCCACCCTATCCCTTTAAACAATCAGTGCGAAATCAATAATCTGAGCAGTTTTTCTGCCCATGACGAACCTGCTCTTACTTTCTTGTTCACGATCCAAAATATTATAACGCTTGAGTATTGGTGCGGGAGTTCGTGTTTGTGATTTTGTGAATGGGTATTTTTTCTTCAGTCTGTGCCCGCTCGCGCGTGCACGGACCATATGCAGTTTCTTGGGTTGACCTGGACTGCGCAGCTATAAAACCTTGGAACGCGTTGCGGTTGGAGTCGATCTAATCTGTGAAGCCGTAGACCTTGTACCAACTCTTGGAGTTCTGAGTGGTTGGAGGCGGGGATTCGTTTTGTCTGAGTCTTTATCTTGCCTGACTAAATAAATTGTACTTAAAATCAAATAGACCGCGTAGCTGTAAACATTGTGTTGCGTTGCTGTCGGAGCTTGCTTTGTCAGTGTAGCCGTGAACCTTGTACCAATTTCGACGATACTATCTGTGCGTACTGGCGTGTGGACATGTTAATCATGAGGTTCTGAGGGGTTTGAGGCGAGGATTCGTTTCGTTTCATCTGAGTCTTTATCTTCCCTGAGTAAATATATTGTACTAATACAACTGGATCGCGTAGCTGTAAATATTATGTTGCGTTGCTGTCGGAGCTGAATTTGTCCGTGTAGCCACTGACCTTGTACTAATCTTGACAATGCTACCTGTACGCACTAGGGTGCGTACATATTACTCTTCAAGTTCTAAAGGATTGGAAGCGGAGGTCCGTTTCGTGTAAGCGTTTTTTCTTTTGCGCACCAGCGTGCGTCTGACATTGCTAAAATGTTCACTTTCTTTCTAACGTTAAAAGCGTTGTTTTGTTTTTTCCTCGCACACCTAGGCGTGCG
>SDVV010017336.1:0-14013 GCA_016164225.1 Gammarus roeselii | reverse complement strand
GTCACGCAACTTTGCTTCTCAGCCCCTCAATTTGTCATTCCTTTTTATCAAATAGTAACTTAGGAGAACTCAACATTGAGAAGCAAAAATGAAAGAGTTTGGCTGTTGCAATTTTTTCAAAAGAATTAGTTTGTTAATAGCAAGATGCAAGCTGGCGAGGAAAAACTTTACCATGTAAAGCAAAGGATCAGACTTACAAAGTTCATAACAACATCATACATGAGGAAGGATGGGAGCTATGATGTCAGACAATCCTTCATCACCCTTTCGGCCGCTAGTAGGAGCCGTTGCTGGAGAGTTAGTCAGGCCAAGCCATTCACAGGACGGGCAAGAGATCTTGATGACAACACAGTTCTCAGGACTAGCAGCTACCACGAAACTCTACGTACTCGCTAAGGCAACTGCTATTTTATATATTGAAGTCTCGAGTGCACGCCTCACATTCTTCGCGACCACTCTTCCTGCATTGCTGGGAGACAACACTATTTACAATATAGTCAAGAAAAGGGGATAGCACGTATATAAATGACTTATAGTGTTTAGAAAAATAACACAGCTCATAAAAAAAAATGTTCATTTTAAACTTATTACCTCGTGGGGTAAGAGCATCGGTTACCTAACACGGCACCAAACATTTGTCTAATCGTAATAGCCCTCATTACCTCGTGGGGTAAGAGCATCGGTTACCTAACACGGCACCAAACATTTGTTTAATCGTAATAGCCCTCATTACCTCGTGGGGTAAGAGCATCGGTTACCTAACACGGCACCAAACATTTGTCTAATCGTAAAGGCCCTCATTACCTCGTGGGGTAAGAGCATCGGTTACCTAACACGGCACCAAATAATAATGAAATCGTAATTTAAATGTGTCTGAGAATGTGGCCATTGTAATGGAGCAGGCCAGGGTCTGACCAACTTTGGAAGAGACACATTATAGGATCAGGTAGAATGCTTCCTGAAGACATAATCCTGATAAAACATCTCGCTGTACGACATTCTACCGTGTCTTTGACGTGAGACAGAAACACGGCTTCAACGTTAACGTGATATTTCAAACTCGGTTCACGTTTGATGTTCTGGGATAAATTTATGGGTAATGATTTGATTTTATCAGAATTAGCTAGATGAGATTGGAGCGAAGTATCTACTCAGTTTAGTAGATAGTTCTTGGAACGGTGAGTTTCACGAGAGATTTAATCTGGAGCAGGTAAGTTAGAGAAGAGATTAAAAACAAGCTATAGGGATGAGACTGGTCACTTCAGATACAACCTTAAAATACTGCGGTAAAATACTGTACAATTGTGGTGCTACTATGTGAAGATTATTTTAAATTTCATCTTTCTTAAAACTATCAGGCAGCTACAGTTACTCCCGGTGACGCAGCACAACGAGTTGCAGCAACTCGCTTCTTGCACTTACACGGGAAGGGAGGATTTTGGGGAGGGGAAACTCGGTTCTAGATAGAGAAGGGAAAACATTTGAACCGTTCTTTATAGAGTATTTGGTACTTAGAATCCTATTCTTTACTTCAAAGACGCTCCCGCAACACCGACGTTCCAGTAAAGATCAAGCATCTTACTCAGGAGCATTGATGGTCTAGACTCTGAGAGACACGTTCCCCAACGAGAAATTGTATATTTCTAAGCTAATAGCTGACCGTACCTTACTCAATAATGTTTCTCTTCAATGGAAGAGCTCTGTGTTCGTCCGTTCACTCGTATGAGAGTAGCACGCTCACAAAAGAACAGGAAGTGCTGTGCAAGTAGAACGCCCTGCCCTCATATGCAGACCCTACTCACATGAACATGATGCACTCACAAGATCAGAACATACTCCCAAATGCAAAACCGTACTCACTAGAACAGAGTGTGCTCAGTACCAATGGGGAGGAGCTGAATAGTTTAAATTATTCCAACCTGAAGAACTGAGCCAAGTTCTCACAATCAACCGAATTGAGCCCTTCGATAATATTTACTAATCTGTGGAGGCAAGGCGACTAACATGCCATCAAAGAGAAACAAATACCTACAGCGGTATATTTATTACTAATATACATTCTACTCAATGGGTGACCCAAACACCCCTCCCTCTCATTACGATTTTCGTAGCAGTCATTCGAATGTGAGGATTATAAACTCAAGCAACCCATCAGCACGGAAACTTTCGCAACAACTAAACTATGTTCGTTGCAGAAGACACAAAAACCCTTTTTCTAGCACTACACCTATATTAAGCTTCTGTCTCTCAATAGATACTTGTATATACAGAAAGTTGGAGGATAATGCCTTTATGCAGCTAGTAAGATAAAGATAGCTTGAAGTCTCTTACAGGGGGAAACTTTTTCGAGTAAATAAATAATATTTAAACTCACTAACACGAATGAAAAAGGACGGTTTCAGATACCATTTCAAGTACCCTCAACCGCATATAATTTTGCTATTTATACAAAAAATATTATACGAAATAGGTAATCTTTAAATTTTATATTCGATCTACCTTCTTTGCCTAGCGAACTTTTAGTTAATATTTATACATACAACTGTACCTTACTTGAGCTTCGAAATATGAAAAAAACATGGTGAATCTCAAGAGAATTTCAATTCTGAACTACGACGACATCGTCAAAGTTTAGTGGGTACCTGAATTTCATCAGAATGATTTTGGTACATATAGAGCAGAGGATTTGCCTCGTTAGGGCTGTGGAGGACAGCCTGAAAAAAAAATCAAGTAGTGGTAAGTTACAGTCTTTGGCTAGAGAGTTTAACCAAGTCCTCATCAAGTAGTGGTAAGTTACAGTCTTTGGCTAGAGAGTTTAACCAAGTCCTCGTCAAGTAGTGGTAAGTTACAGTCTTTGGCTAGAGAGTTTAACCAAGTCCTCGGAAAGAACGACCACTTCAGTAGAAGGAGGCAGTATCCACTAAAATCGAAATGCCTCTGAAATTTTATTGATGAATGCAAAATCAGCAGAGGAGAGACGTTGCACCCAAAGGCTGTTGAGCTATCAACAGGAAAGGTCCTCAGGGTGCCGTCGAGGAGTGACAGCTGGTGGAGTCCACCGGGTTCCAAACTGAAGGTGAGATACCAAACACTCGAGAGGGTCTAAAGGCCATGCGGAGGAGATGGTAGGAAGAGGCCCCTCACTATCCTGCGGCCGTGGAACTCGATTAGGATTATAATCAACTAGTGGTGAACATCACAGTAGCAAAGCATCAAAAGAATGACTATGATTTATTCCTACCTCGTTCGATCACATCTATTGTCAATTTATGTGGATACCTAAATATGTATAAACAAAAGAGACCGCGAAATAAGTTGTTTAAATTAAAATTTTGTGGTAGAGCAGTTAAGAACATTTATTTAAATTGAGGATGGCATTATAAAAATATAAAAGTTATATTTGACTAAGTAATGAAGGCAAAGAACGTTTGGAAAAGCCGAGAAGAAATGCCACTGAAGACTCTTAAGAAATTAGTTATCTACGCAATGTTCTGCTATTGAATTAGCTATGGACTACAACATCAAGGTACACGTACTGTGTGTCCATTTGAAGGTGAGCGATGTCTAGGAGAGGCCTTACGAAGACATCACGAAGGATGTGGCTACCAACGCAATAGCCACGTTCAAGCGGATGAAAGAAGAGACATCAGTGCCCCCGCTGGTCTGGTGCTGGCCGGCTGTTTCTGCAGAGATGGGCTTCGGTCAGCGAATAAGACTGAGGGTTAGGGAAGATTCGTAGCACTAGGCTTCGAAGAAGTATGAATGCTGTGACAGTCATCTGCTATACATACCTAGCTAATGGGTAAATTTGATGGTATGCAGTATCTATGGATTTCAATTAACAAACTCAAAGTTTCCTGGAAAGATATACAGCATGGAACACATTGTGAACCTGGTATAGCTTAATAAAAGTTAACGTAGGAACCGATAGCTGGCTGTCCGAAAAGTGCGTTACCATAGAGCCTGGTCAATGGTACCATAGGGCTTCGTTAATGGTCATTTTAAAAATCATAGAAGATTTTATTCTGAAATAAATTCATTGACAATTTTAATTATGATTCAGTTTTGTCGACCTGTTATGAATGAACTTGTTGAACAGAGCGTGCGTTTTAATTCACGGTAACTGCAGGAAATAATCCGATAACAATGACCCGAAGTCAATTGAGGTGACGGGAATCCTTCTTCAATGTTCACCGTACAAAAGAAGGTGTTGATGACATTTATAAAGTGACCAAAATGACTAATGTTTCTATAATACAGACAAGTATTCTTGACTATGTATTTGATAACATGAATAGACTACGCTGGTAGAGCTCGTTGACCTTAATGCTGGGGAGAGACTTGGGTTAATTTGAGAAATAGTGCAGGCTGTCATTGTGGATGCTGAGGATTAAAGCCTACAAGCAAAACATCAGCATCTGCAATCACTACTAATGCAAGGACGACTTGATCCCAAGACAAAAGGATACCTCTCAAGCTCTCAAGTTCTACAGCAAACAAGTGTTAATCTAAAAAACACCAGAAGATGCGGGGAAGGTCTTGGGCTTCAACAAAGGCGGCGGTTCTTCAACAAAAAGGATAAGGCAGGAAGGACCTGTTCATTAAACGGCGTTAAAGGGATTCTAGAGGAAGGAATTTATAACTGTCAGGGTTTGAAGCTTCATGCTTAGCCTTGTACAAATAAAAATAATGAGTCAGCACGGCTCAGACAATGCGATCATCCATTCACATGTGCCAGTGGGGGGTTACAGGATACTGCAGAACAGACTTACGAATGCTGGAATATTCTTATGAACAAGAAATAGGGTAAGTTGTCAAGAGCCTAACCAGCAATAGGTTGGTATTTCCTTGCACTATAAGTCCCGTATATAACGGGACATATAGTGAAGCTTAGTTCCAGTTCTCTGGTAGGAAGATTTGACACCGTCCGTCTAAGCGGAACGCTCACGTCTCGCACCATCGTCTGTAACGAGTGTACCTTACCATGTGTGTGTATCGATAATTAAAATTTAATTTTGAATTCCAAAAGTCACTTTCCTTAGAAGCGTTTGGGTTGCTCACAAATCGCAACAGTCGCATAAAATCTCCAGCCGGTGAACATAGTACTATCAGTCTCTGTAGGCAGGAATATGGGCACAGTATATATGTTGAATTTTACAACGTTGGCTGCAGCAAGTTGATTAGTGCTGATCGACATTGCAGGCAGTGACAGATGGGTGGGTGAGACCTGCGACCTGTGAATCTACTTTCATCTCAGATTGAATAGTTGACCCAACATCAATTTATATCGATGATATCAATGAGAGTCAACAACCTCCCCATGCAAGGTGGGCTGGACATTTTTTTTTGCACTTATGGATTTGAAAAAATACCTTATGCAACTTGTGCTTTATATATTTTGGAAAAGAAACTCACATCTTTATAGTACATCTCAACAAAACTGTTGGAGATGAGACGAATGATAGGAAACGCAAAATGCATGAGAAAATAAAATTAACATAATATTCGATTTAAAACACTCCTCAGTTTATCGTTAGTTTATTAGGGATTTTCAAATGATGTATAGTATGATATGATAATTTTGAAAATCTTAGGCGACATGTTTTTTTGGGGGGGAATTTCACAACTTACACATATTAAATTTTGAACAAAAATATCATTAGATTGTAGTATAATACAAGAGCTTTGAAATGATGTAGGGATTATCATGATTACTTAATAATTTTAGCAATACGCGCGATTCATAAAGAGTAATTAATTTAGGTGCATGTTATTCTTTTGAGAGTATTAATTTCGGATAAAAATGCGTATGATTGTAGTACTCAACAAGAGATTTCGAATGATTTATTTGTTGTTATGATTGCCTGATAACTTTAAGAGTCTTAGAGATTGTTGGCATAGCGTTACAACGGACCGACGGACTAAGGGGCAGACGAACCGACAAACAGGCAGACATACACTTTTATATAATCTGTGTCCAAAACCCTTTCGATTGATGTGTGGCACATCATTCCACTGAAACGGCAACGGCACTGTGGAAAACATTTTGTGTCCATACTATGACCTGGAATGATCGTTGGGTGTATGCGACACACCAAAAAATAGTTTCAGGGAAACACTGTTCATGACCATTAGAAGGACACACTGCTTTACATCAGAGATGACTATTTATTGATGTCTCGTTCCACAGAGAGAAGACTATTTATTAACGTCTCGTTCCACAGCGAGAAGACTATTTATTGACGTCTCGTTCCACAGAGAGAAGACTGTTTATTGACGTCTCGTTCAACAGAAAGAAGACTATTTATTGAAGTCTCGTTTGACAGAAAAAAAATTATGAGAGCAGCATAAAGTCGGAATCCAAGTCCCTTTTATTTGTGCACTAAAAGATGCATGACCCGCTGGTGACGGATCCTACCTAGTTGATTAAGCGAATATAACTGCAAAAAATATATGAAAGGCAACATAAGGTTTTCATTTTCTCATTGCCCTTTGTTTCATTGTTCACTAAATAATCCAAGGTGTTGCTTGTAGTAACCTTAATCAAAACCGAATTTTACATACTAGAACTACCATTTTTTGTAGACAGGGGGAGCAGTCGTTACTTCCTGTCATTTTGACGAAGTTCAGACAACGATGGAAAGATAGTTATCTAATTGTTTAAACCGCTGTCTTCATAGGTTCGCAAACATGCACCTTATATTTAGATAACCAAAATAATTGGACCATTGATCCGGTAATCTTGGCTATCCAATAGCGTTAATGGTGAATTATGGTGAATTATGGTGAAAGGAGCTCCACGTCACACACCATTGAACAAGGAGGCTATGTCTACAGTGAATATGGTTAATTGAAAGACAATAGAAACACATGGGAATGGAGGCGATACTGTGTTAGTATAATGATCAACTGGTTACAAAAACATGTTACAAACCACATGAATGTTCTACTTAACTAAAGGAAATGCAAGTGTGAATGATAAAGGGCCCTGTTATGAAATAATTAATGATGTAGATATTTCTATTATCGTAAACATATGAATCGACGAGGCGAAAATCATTTCTTTTACGGAATGCCAGAACAAAAATTGTACGTATGACTTTATTTCTGATGTCAAATGTTTAGACTTTCCGAAGAAACTTGTAATTTAATTCCCAAATTACATTCGTCATCCGAAGATCTGCTCTGTGACTACTTAGTCAGACATGGAAACTTGTACAAGCAGATGCCTGAGTACAGATCGGTGAGTACTTGCAGTTGTGTTCAATCGGCTCGCCACACACACAATCGGATGTCTATTTAAATATAAATTCAGATACCATGTCACTGGCGGTAGGCAAAACAGGACCGAGACTAGTCAATGTATGAGTGTTAAGGCATCCTCTGACAGTGAGTCATACCCTGAATCTGAGGCTTCCCCTGAATGTAACGGCATCCCCTGAATGTAAGGCATCCCCTGAACGTAACGGCATTCTCTGAATGATAATCATCCCCAGAATGTTACGGCATCCTCTGAATGTGAGGCATCCCCTAAATGTGAAGGCATCCCTTGAGTCTTAAGGCATCCTTTTAAATGATAATGTGTCATTTCTCCAGACCGAGATCTCACCCGATACGTTGTATCCTTTCGAAATTTTCCCCTAATATCCAGGTAACCAAAATAAATATTCAATTCAAGTGGCATTGCTTGCCCCTGCTCAACGAGGCCTACCTTAGCTGTCTGAATTGGAACCTGCCCGTCGACCCCCTAGCCATGCGATAAGAATTTTGCCACTGCCCGACGCCATTCAAGAGGGCCGAATGTGGTACCCGACCGAGTAGAGCTGTTCCAGGCTGACGAAATTTACCCAATCGGAAGCTAAAAAGGTCTTCGTACCTAAGCACTTTGAATTGGTAGACGGAGGATGATCTAGACCGAAAAACATTCATGATAGCCAAGTTTGTATTTCGTAACGTCAGCTAAGCAGAACAATCCGGCCAAAATGCAGATGACAAAATGTGAGTTATGCTTTTTCGAATATTATTGAAGTGGCAAGCAGATAGGTAGAGTGAGAATAGTACAAGGCCTATGAAAATATACAAACAGGGAAAGGGAGGGTTGTACACGAACTAAGAAGAGAAGGGGGAGAAAATGCAGAGACGAAGAGAGACGGGAGGTGCTTCCATACAAGCGAGGCAGAAGGTTCGTATTCCTGCCTGCACAGACCTTGGTCCACGACTGCTGCAGCGTCTTGCTTGTCATCCAGGGTGTGGTTGATGGGTGAGGTGGTGGAAGGTGGGGCTGTGAAAGCATGCAGCGAGTGACAAACTTAGTCAAATGCCTGGTTAGAGATTTCGATGTTGTCCAACTTGACTATCAAAAGCATCAATAATTCAATGCCAACGAGGGCCATCGTCCACAAAAGATACTTAGTTTCACCGATGAGATGATAACCGCAACGTTCCCACAAGCTCATAATATATTTTTGTTTCTGATAAGATGAAAAATTAATACATACTGATGATAGCGTTCGTAAACAATTTTTATAGATGAAGGAGTTCATCGCTCCTAGATCAGGAAATGACAAAATAGGATTAATTTTGATGTTAACGAACTGAGTTTGCAGGACCATCTGACTCAGTTGCTAAATTTTGTACCAGTAAAGAATGTTTCCACACCGAAATTCATCGAAATTTCTGTTTATGTCTAATTTTCTTAACAAACTTCCAGGTTTTGATAACGGTGGGTTATATGAACTTAGCTATTAAGTTGTAATTACTGATTCATCAGAACAAGTCTCGAGAACTTATCAAAGTGCTTCATAAAAAGATCAGCAGGGGAACACGGTAACATGATGTTCCCACATGACGGAAGTCAAAGTTTACTAGCAAATATAAGTCATTCAAAGGTTTGATTCATTTTCAGAATACCATCAAAGAATTAAATGACTGGACCTGGAAAAACCAAATTAGATACTTAGGAGACGTTACCTTCAGCCGACTATCGGTAATGCCCTGAAGTACTTCCTAATAGGAACCCAGAAACATTACGTGTGGCTCGTCGCTCACCTTATGTTGGAGGCAGTGAGGACCAGTTATGACGCTTTAGATTGAACGAGGTTAGAGAACACAATCCCATCAACGAGTACCGGATGAATAAACTCAGGATTTACAGACGTTAAACGATTAAAAAATAATCAGAAAATTCGCAAATAAAAATGATCAGCGGAAGAATAAGGCTATAGGTTCATGTTAGTAATAATAGACGATGTGGTAATGCCATGATGAGTACTAACAGACGTTGTGTGAGTTAGAGTGGTCCCAAGCGTAGCGTGAGTCACCTTGATTGTTCGAATTGAGCGTTTCGTGGCAATTTTCTCGTGGTAACGGCTAGGCAAATTTGGTGGAGAGTTCGGTCTGATTGCGTTCATTGAGAGGATGTGAGGTGGTGCATGCAAGTAGTGGGCAGTGGAGAGTAATGTGTGCAATAATAAACACACACAATAATACTCATGAGGTAACACAATTTAAATGAATGAACCTTATGATCGAATTTGTAATAACACCACCTATAGTTCTAAATGGCAATACTTAATTCCCATGTGGAATACTTAGGTAAAAAATAGCACATCTGAGAAAAATATGATTCGTTAAATGGAAGATTTAATTACTACTGGATCACTACCACGCCAACATACGAAAGGACAATATAAAATACCAAAAGGGATAAATCTGACAAGCTATTTCCACCTGCAATTGAAGAGGGTATGAGGCTAGAACAATAATAAAACACAACGATACAAAAAATGTTGGGTATCACCAACCACTAAGAAAAAAAATTGGTAGGGGGACATCAGCAGCAACAGAATAAAAATTCAACAACCTTCATGCGTATCCCTCATACAAAGAAATGAGTTGACGATACAGAACTAGCCTATTAATACACATAATAATGATGTAAAAATTGGTGAGGTAGGGGTTGAGAACAGTGAAATAACTAGCTCTAAGAAACAAAATATCACTAGCGATCCTGTCATCGTTCGTTTGCCTTTGTTTTGGTGTGCCTGCAATGGCCCTTCTTGGTGATTAATTAGATGGACTCAACTGAGAAATACAGATAATTTTCTCTGAAATATCTTGAGTAGAATAATAGTTTTCACACAAAAAAGTGGTTAAACATTCAATCGGGAATAAGAAATATTCTTTCATTTCGTGAACTCGCACAAATATGTCTGAAAGGTAAACATCTCTACCGATATCCAAGCCCGGCCAGACCATTGATTCCGGATCTGACGGTCGGTGTCAGAAGAATACTGTACCTACCCCGCTTGAGAAACCCCAGTCACTGTGATCTACTCTAATCTGCCGAACCACCCGCCTCACCTTTCCGGGTGGAGAAGGTGAAGTTGACCTCCTCTGCAGCTTTGAGCTCGTTGCGGACTTGCAGGACAGCCTCGTAGTCGGTGGCGCGCTGCAGGTCGGTCAGTGTGTGGCGGAAGGTGCGGGTGACTCCTTCGTCCTCGTGTTCCTGCTCTGAGGGCACCTCGGTCATTTCCATCCACTCGCCGGGCTCGTCAGTGCTGTCGTTCGCCTGACATAAAGATGGGAGTTAAGGTTTCATAGAAACTAGCTGAGTTTTTACTTCATCTTAGGCAAAGCGGTGGCTTGTTTCACTCCAGCTTAGGAGTAGCGGTGGTTTGTTTCACTCCAACTTAGAAGAAGCGGTGGTTTGTTTCACTCCAACTTAGGAGTAGCAGTGCTTTGTTGAGTTGTTATCAAGCAACACCCATAGAAAGAATCGGCTCTCCTAAAGAAATACACCCCAAACAGCTACACCACGTCGACCCAGAGTAAGGACCGTGACAGACTGCAAGATCCTACTACAAATAGCCCGAATATGTGACTTCGTTAAGCCGTTGCGCTATTGTGAAGTTTGTTTCATTTCAATGTCTACGAAGGAAGTGGGAAAAGTCGTCAAGTAAATAAAAACCTTGTTGTATTGTTGTTTGAACGACCAATTTCCTTACCGAGAAATTAGTTATATAACTCCCACACACAGTCCAATTAAGTGAACTTATTCTTGTGAGGTCCACCCACCTTGGTTTTGCGGTACATGAGTTTGTACTGAGTGATCGGGTAGTAGCTGTCGGTAGTCCAAGTGAGGGTGTAGGAGCCCTCCTCTGCGCTGTGGGGGTCGCTGGTAATGTCGGGGGTGCTGGGGGCATCTGACGAAATAAATGAGCGGTTAGGAAAGCTACAATGGCAAACGAGTGCCTTGAAATTGAGGGATTTCGTTAGGTTCAGAAATTTGGTGGTAATATGATTTTTTTTTGCATTGGTATCTAATTATATTGTATCATTTTATTAAGACATTACTTAGGCATACAGTCGCCTCACAGCTACCCATGCATCCTCTCTGCAGCTTGACTAGGGAACCCACCAGACACAGTAGCTAGGATCTCTAGAGCTGTTGTGTTGCTATGTTTCTTAAGACAAATGAAAGAGAAAACATCACTTCATGTCACGATTGGCTTATGTTAACTAATTAAATAAAAACTAATCCCTGACCAGCCAATTGTTACCACTTTTCTTCCTTCGCAAAAAATCCTGTTAGTGATATCCTTCGCTGCAGTGTGACCGCAGATTTGGCTTGTAACAGAATTCCATCTCCTATTCCAAAAGTGTTTCAAATAATTTGAACATTGTTGCTCTTGCTTGGCTTGTGAATAGTTCGATAGCCTACCATGTGCTGGCCTAAATCTGTCAGGTAGATAGATATCCAACATGTCATGTCATTATACCTGTCATATAGATATCTTCTGTCGCTGTGCCCAGGACGTTGGAAGCGATGCACTGATAGTGTCCAAAGTCCTGCTCTGAAACTGGCTCCATAGTCAGCAGGTGTCTGTGTCCACCATCGTGAACTTCGGCTCTTGTGTCGGAGTCCACGGGCACGCCATTACGAGTCCACGAGACATCGGCACTTGGGAACGCGTGGACAACGCAAACGAGCTCCACTCGATCGCCAGTACCAGTGTGGACCTTTTCCTGTGGATGTGAAAAGCATGAAACACGTTCCGATTTTTTTTTGTCATATCCCAATTGAGTCATAAACGAGTTCAAGACGTCCTGCAAACACTATTTGACACAATTTTGCTAGGAACTTACGTTTTCGGTGCGGATCTCAGGGGGGTAGGATACGATGATCTGTCTGGTACCCTTGGCTGGGTTGCCCACTCCATTGTTTGCGGTGCACTGGTATACACCATCAGCGTGACGGTCCACCTCCTGAATGGTGATGCTGTTTCCAATCTCCTCAGGTTCGCCAGTGAACATAACACCGTGCTGCTTGGTCCAGGTCACTTTAGGCGGTGGGTTGCCCGCAGTCTTGCACTCCAGAGTGGCAGACTCGCCTTTGGTTACTTCAATGTTCTTCTCTTCTGGCTCTACTGAAGGTTCAAAGTGGACGTCAAGGGTATGGGTTACGTTGACATGGAGGCCGTGGTTGAACTGGTACAGGCAGCTGTAATAGCTGGAATCCATCTTCCTGACGTTTTTAATGGTGAATATGTTGTTCGCGAAAGAGTAGCGAGCATCCTTGTTGAGGAAGTGGCTACCGACGAGAATGAGCGATTCTTTGCTATGGTCAAAGTTTTCTCTGTTGATAATGAGCACTTCAGATTCTGAAAAAAATACGAAATTGAATGAGTCGAGAGTAGGCCATTTCGAGCCACCCAGCGTCGGTAAAAGTTTGTTTTTTAAGGGAGCACGTAATTTTTCACGAACTTCAACGATATTGTTCGAACTTATTGAGTAAATGTTGTTCTATCTTTGAGCAACAATGCGTATCATACATATGAACGTTATCTTCCTCTCCGTAACAAGGTTAAAGTGGAACAAGTGTTGAAGATAAATCAAGAGAGAGAGTCAACAGATGCAACAAGGTGTGGACTTGAGGAATAACTTGAGGAATAACTTGCATGCACATGTCATACGTGAAATGATAACGAAATCCCATAAATGCGATTTAACGAGTCAAATATTTATGATTTTTAGGTTCAGGTGCATCAATGTTTCGAGGCCTGTGCAACAATGCGGCAATGAGTATGGGATGTATCAATAGTATGGGATATAACAAATATATATCAAAATGTGACGCAGAGATAGAAACGCTGTGCAATGCCCCAATCCCTGTCCTAATTTTAGCGCATGAATTCAACAACATGTGCAGAAGAATAAAGTGAATATTTGAATCTTTTTCACATCATTGTGTGATAGGGTGAAGTTCAACGTAGGGTATGGGATTGCGGTGCAGACACACATAATGAAATTATTACCAAATTATTTTCTGTTATGTTGTGCAGTATAACACTAATTCCTTTCCAATGACAATAACTGTGTGAATACGTTACTCAGGTAGATGCAGTGAGTGAGAAATGCATACTTTGAAAGCGGAAATCAAGCTAGCAAATGACAAACTCAGAACACTCCTGTGCGAATCATCTTACTGTTACCATCTGCCACGTGGAAAATAGAATAACGTTCAATTAGTTAAATTCGTTGACTCTGAAATAAAATTAACAAACCCTTTTTTTCATTAGAAAAAATCGACTTCTCTGGAGTACCACTGGAGTTCTATAAAAATACAGAGGGTCGGACGAATTACCCAGTGGATGTAATTTAAAACCGGAGAGACATGTTATTTGGTCTAATTTAATTTAATGTGCATGGACATTCGAAATGTAATTGTTTCATGATAATGGTTTATCGGTTATTATGTTGTGAGTTTCTGGCTATTAACCTCCTAATTAATAATTTGGGTAACTAAGTCAGAAATAAAACACTCACAATTGCTACGGTACTTTAATCAACGAGTCAGTGAAATCCTAACATACTCAACGATAAAGGGATCAAATATCCTACACCAATACTCAACTTTAGGTCCTTCTGCGGTGGCCGCCCGTGTTGGTCTGGTTTGTGCCCCTTGCCCCTACACTAACTGTACCCAATCACTAAAAATCTTACAAAAGGGGA
>SDVV010017335.1:0-14013 GCA_016164225.1 Gammarus roeselii | reverse complement strand
ATATTATAATAAATTATTTAGGCGAAAATAGACTAATGGTTTCGTCAGGGGGCATCTACATAATGCAAAAATAGAATTAAACCGGTAACTGATCTGTTTTTTTCTCAATAAAATTCTGAAAAAAAAATCAACATCATTTGTCGGTTGTCATGTGATTGGTTCGGGTTCAAAACCCAACCAGTCCCAGTCCGAGACAACATCAAAATACATTCCGCAAAAGCAATGGTAATGAAATGCAATGACTATTTTGTTTATTCGACAGTTCTTTTAAAGGAAACTCACCAATAAATAGAACGAAGTGTTGCAGTGGGCTCAATACCATACTGACAGATGAACGGTAAAGCGCTGTAAACTCCCATCTGTTCGACCTTGACAGATGAATGGTTCAGCGCTATAAACTCCCAACTGTTCGGCCCCGTCACATCAAAGTCAGGAACACAGACCCTCCAAACGCATCCACTTTAACACAGGCTTTCACAGTTAATTGTAGTTAGCTGTATGGAAATTGTCTGTTGAGTCATACGTCGAAGTTATTAATAGCTCATCCTAACTTCTAACATTGAAAACCAATAAAATTGTTTGGAACGCTATTATTGTATTGCAGCCTTGTGCCTCAGAAGAGGCGGAGAGAGAGGGGATGTAATTTGAACTACAAACCCTGAGATGACAGCTTGATTTAATGTGGAACTTGTATCAATGAACAATTTTGCGGGGAATTAATAGAAATAACGCTTTGCTGTTATGTGTGTCACGATTTTGTAGGAAAACAACGGCGTGCTGGTTATGTAACGGAATGTGTTATATTGTTTTGGAGTTCGTGTTGGAGGCTTTCGATTTTTTTTAACGATCTACTAAATTGTTTCTTCGTTTAAGCTAACAGGGGTCTTTCGGTCCATTGCCGGCTGTTATTGCCGGCTGTTATTGACATAAGCATCCCTGAGGGACTTTAATCACAGACAGATCACAAGTCTTTTTCCAGCATGACTAGAGGAGTATCCTTCCCAAAGTAGAGACTTGAAAGCAAGTTGCGGGAAGAAGGTTGCGGGTTGTTGATATTTGAACGCTAAACACCTGATTGGGTGAGAATTCCAACACGTGATGCACGGGTATTCGGACGGGGAGTTTGATCGCTTCGAGCGCTGCATCAGTGTTTTGGAACATGGATGTATTTACATATATGGCGAACAATGTAGGCCAGTATCGGGACAAGGACAATGTAGGCCAGTATCGGGACAGGGACAATGTAGGCCATTATCGGGCCATGGACAATGTAGTCATTACATTTTGTTGGTTAATGAGCCTTCCGTCGTATCGACTGCAAAACGCTGCGAGCGTGAAGGTTTACCGTGCGCATTTGCCGATGTTGCCTGGCTCGAGTGAATGTGTGGCATGTGAGATATTATATATTATATGAGATATTATATACTGCAACACATTTTCACCATCTATACAATCAATATTCAAAGAGGTACGCCTTATGAGACGACAGACTTATTTATTTATGAATTATACTACCTTGAAATATCTAACGTTCATATCCTATACTGAGACACTTTTTTTATCTGAGAATAAGAGCTTATCTTCGAATTGAAACGAATAATAAATTTCGTTGAAGGCCACGTGAACAATATTTTGAGTTGTATGATATCGTGTTGGGACGTCACGTAGTCCATTCTATTGAAGCTGTGGGGCGTTCATTAATATGACAGCATAACATTTGGGACACGTGGACAACTAACGTCCTGTTCAGTATCGGCTGCAACATTAATGCCCAAACATGAAGGATCGTGGCAAACCAGGTTATTCAGTTATGCTTCAGTTTATTTTCAGGTTTTAACAGCCGCATTGCCTTTTATGTTTTAAGTTCATTAAAAATAGGTTTTGTCGATTACTCCAATTCGCATGAGGAGACCATTGCAATATTGAATGCTACATCCAGTTTGTTGATATGGAACAAAGAAGATAGAAGCTGCAGCAGATGACTCAATATAATTTTTTTTTTTTTAACTGAACGTGCACTGCGAGAGGAGTCTCTTTGAAAATGGGTAGTAAAATAGGCACACGTAAGTTGTAAAAATGTAAAGAACTCTTCGTCAACAGCTTCATGTTTGAAAAAACTTTGCTATTCACTAAAAGATCAAAAGTGTAAAGAACTCTTCGTCAACAGCTTCATGTTTTAAAAAAACTTTGCTATTCACTAAAAGATCATAAATGTAATGAACTCCTAGTCATCAGCTTCATGTTTTAAAAATACTTTGCTATTCAGTCAAATATATGTAAATACTGATTTTAAAATTCTGTAGATTATATGGATATATTCTGACGTTTAATTAATTGTGCATTGATCATGAGAAAGAAGGAAGTTTTAATTATTTATTACAGTTGAAAGTTTAAATTGAATTCTTACCAATTTAATAGGGTAAAAGTTGGTGCAAGTGATAATGCAGTGCTTGTTCAATGTCGTAGCAGCAACCCTTAAACTGTTGGATCGATCACTTCCACAACCCTATTTTATAACTGTCTTTAATTTTTCTATTAGGAACAATTATGGGCATGACAAGTGTGTCATATTTCTATCAACCAGTCGATCACATGAATCATCAGAGGGACTAAATATTGTTTTCCTCGTTCAAGTCTTTGACATCAAACGTAATTTTTGTCCCATTGATACAACATAGATACAACATTGATACAACATAGCATACGCTGGAAATATGAGGAACACTCGACAAAGTTAGAGCAGGAGCTGGCAGAGCGGTAGCTCAAATATCTTGCATAACTACATAATCATTTATCGTCTGTCTACTCATGCAAAAGTCTAATAATTAACTATTTTTTATATGTGCATCAGTCATTATGTTTTGTTTGTCAAGCTGAGAGCAAAGAGTTTCCCGTTCGAATCCCCCACAGTGAAATCATCTTCGAAATTTGCTGAGTGAAACCTGCTGAAAATATTATTCAGTCAACACTGACCATCGGAATGAGTAAACAATTATTCACAATGCAATGAAAATTAAGTCTTCAATTATCTCTCTGCTTCATTTTTCTTTCAATGATCTTAACTTCCTAAAACATTTCATGTCACATTCGTTTCTAAGTACAGGTCACATTCGTCACATTCGTCACATGTCACATTCGTTTCTAAGTACAGGTCACATTCGTCACATTCGTCACATGTCACATTCGTTTCTAAGTACAGGTCACATTCGTCACATTCGTCACATGTCACATTCGTTTCTAAGTACAGGTCACATTCGTCACATTCGTCACATGTCACATTCGTTTCTAAGTACAGGTCACATTCGTCACATTCGTCACATGTCACATTCGTTTCTAAGTACAGGTCACATTCGTCACATTCGTCACATGTCACATTCGTTTCTAAGTACAGGTCACATTCGTCACATTCGTCACATGTCACATTCGTTTCTAAGTACAGGTCACATTCGTCACATTCGTCACATGTCACATTCGTTTCTAAGTACAGGTCACATTCGTCACATTCGTCACATGTCACATTCGTTTCTAAGTACAGGTCACATTCGTCACATTCGTCACATGTCACATTCGTTTCTAAGTACAGGTCACATTCGTCACATTCGTCACATGTCACATTCGTTTCTAAGTACAGGCATCCAAAGAGTATATGAAACAAGCTGTAGAATAAGAGCGCAAAGTTATGGGATCGATTTTTATTGTATATTTATATCGAATAACATTCATGATAATAACATGTTCAGAAATAAGGATATATTAATTACCATTTACAATCCTAACCTGACGGTGACATCGGAGTTCATTTTCCTTCGATAAATTTAAAATTATACCGAATAACTCATTTGTGAAGTCAGTGAAAATAACGTTTATTGCGCACAATTCGATTTTATGTTATAATTTTATGATCGAGTTCTTTTTATCCTTCGAGCTGTCCAAAAAAAGTTTTGTTAAGGATTTCATGATATATGAAATGATGTGAAACGATACGTTCAAAAATGTGTGTCAAGTATTTTATTTCTCTTTCAGAAAACCTTTCCTCTCGAGAGGGTGCGCGAACTGTTCAAGGTCGAAGAAGTGAAACAAATCAAAAGCCCAATTTCGCTTCTTCGCTCTGATATCAGATATTCCTCACAAAGTCCGTTACCGTGAAAAGGATAAAGAGCTCGGCCAGGAGATACTTCACCAGGTTCAAGTCACCGACTTTATTCAAGGTCAAGTAATTTGGGTTACTGTCGAGGAGAGGAAATTGTCTTCGAAGAGTTGGAGAGACATGACCAAAGTTAATAATTGGGGGCTTATCCTCACCCAACCTGTATTTGGAGGTCTATTTTGTAGCTTCTGTAGCAAGGAAGCCTGCATTCAGCGGCAGAAAGATTACGACGGGGGGGAAACCGTAAAATTCAATGGTAAGTTAGATACAATAAATTACAGTGCTTGAAATGATGTTTAAATGGGGTATCATCGTTAATCAAAACATGTAAAGTTATATCTTGTAATCAATATAATTAGAAGATTCTCGGATTGGTTATGTAATTTATTGAGAGATAATTGTTGATCAGAAAGGTGTTTGTACTACCCCGGAAGCCGTTTGGATTGTATATCGCCATAGGCAATTTACCACAAGCTTTTCTTTACAATCATATTCAACAGTAATTTTTAAATCAATTTGAATCTCTCGGAATTTATTCTAAAGTAGTAGTAGTAGTAGTAGTTTCTTCTGTTTTCCACCGGAGCTCCAACGTATAGACACTGAGTGCTCATTTATTCTAAAGCACAGAAAACATATTTATATTTCTGACGATTTTGGTGCATTAATAGTTTTTATCGTTTGGTTTCCATTGCAATTTGAAATATTATCAGCCAGCGACCATTACATAAAGTTTAAAGGTTATCTCCTGAATGATGATGGGGATCATACTGTTGATTTTATGATTAATTATACAAAATTTCCAGAATGGAATCATTTAACTAACACATATTATGGTAGACTTTGCATTATAATAAACATAGCTTTTAAACACCGTGTACCAGTCCACTGAATATATTTTGTAATTTAATTGTTTAAACGATCTCATTGAGTAATTTTCCCCTTCAGCCAGCCCGTCGTCTGGCTGGTGATATCCCTCACCAAAGCCAACCCTTCATTCGGCAGTTACGCACTGCTCGGGTCATTTGTTCGTCCGCGGCTTCACTGACTCCTGTCGGGATAACAATCCCTAAGATTTGGAGCTGCTGAAAAAGGATCAAACTGGTTAGAATGGAGTACTTACCAAGAACAGACCGAAGGTGTTCAGAGAGGTTGCGTTAGAATGTTCGCCGTGAAGACTGGGGCCCATTGTGCAGACAAATCAAGCGCCTAATTTTAACAAAGCAATGCCACCTTCACATTATCTCTTTATCTACCAAAATAAACTTGTTGAGGAGCCTCACTAGCAAAACTTGTGTAACTTAAACTTGCATGTGAAACCATCCCTGTTTATGCGAAATTATCATTATTTTTATGAGCTCTTTATACACTCGCTTTAGTCCGAATAAGTCATTCACCATATTATTATTTCCTGATCGAGTCAACTGTTATGGATGACCGATGATAATGTTGTTACTATTTTGAACACCCGATGTTTTTCTCGATTTCTTTTGTCTGTTCTATCCAATATTCAAGAAAATATAATATTTATCGAATTGATTGATTACCTAGAATCAAACAAGCTGTTCAATGCCTGCCACTATGCTTATCGGCGAAAATTGTCAACAGAAGATGCACTTATGAGCATCACTGAAGATCTCTACAAAAACTTTGATGAGGGGCAGGTATCTTTGCTGGTATTGCTAGACTTATCGAAAGCATTCGACTGTGTGAGCCATACAATTCTTTTTGGCAAGCTCCGCAACATCAGAATCGACCCTACTTGGTTCAAAAGTTATCTGACAAATCGGCAACAATCAGTTGCCTTTGGGGTCCCTCAAGGTTCGATATTTGGCCCATTGTTGTTCCTGGTTTTTGTAAATGGCATTGACTGTAAAATACCAAAAAACCAAGCAAAAATGTTGATGTACGCCAATGATGTTCAAATATTGCTTTCCCGAAAACCGTCAGATCTGAATGCGCTGAAAGACGACGCTGAGACAGCTGTAAGTAATCTGAAATCTTGGTATGATAAAAATGGGCTCATGCTCTATTCTGAAAAAACAAAATGCATCTTGTTCGGCTCGAACTAGAAAAAAAAGCAGTTCCAATGAATTGCTCCATCAGGATAGGCAAATCTGACATTCCTGTTGCAGATAAAGTTATAAGTCTGGGAGTATGGTTTGATCCCGATCTCTCCTTCAAACACCACGTATCTACTCTGTGTTCCAAGTTGAATGGAACACTTTTGTTCCAAAACTCCACAAAAAAAGAATTGGATTTCAAATAAAGATTACTGATTGTCCACTCTTCAGTATTTTCTCACATTAACTACTGCCTTTCAATTTTTGGGAAATGCACCAAAACTCAAAAAGAGAAAGTGCAACGTTGGATAAACTTTGCGGCAAGAATAACTTGCGATGGTAACCACAGAAACGAGACCATGTTAGTCCTCTCCTCGAAAAACTACAATGGCTCAACATCGACAACAAACTGGCACTCCATGAGTCGATCAGAATTCATAAAGACCTTCTAGAAAAACATTCACCCGGCAGCCAAAGACACATATACTCTAGAGGTGAAAAGAACAATCGATTCAATAGGAATAATAATACTCTGCACGTTGAACACAGGAAAACAGAATCTGCCTGTCGAGCTTTTTCAATCACAGGACCAAAATCCTGGAACACCTCCCAACAAGCCTCAAGAATCTTGATTCCAACACGTCCTCCAAGAATAAGCTTATCGAACATCTACTGACCGATCAATTCAAAACGGTCTCTTTGCCCACAAACACAAGCTAAATGCATAATACCAGTAACCAGAAAATGCATTCTGTTCATGAGCATGTCCGAAACAAACCACCACCCCCATAACTCTCAACATTGAGACACCATCTAATCGTTTTTCCAGCTTTGACAGTTAACCTCGAAGTGAATTTAATTCATTGAATTATTTCTACCAATCACCGTACCATTTTTGGTGATAAACTCTTATTGTGCATTATCATCTAAAGTGAAAGCATATTCATCCCATTTTGTACTCCAGTATTGATTTTTTTTAATTGTCAATTTTTAATCATTTCCTAGCGTCATGAAGTGTAAATTTTCAGTGACATGCAAATATTGTATGTATAATTTATGTCGTCTACTCACCTCCTTTTTTTTTCAAATACCATCTGTACAGCATGTTAGTGCAATTGGTTAGTTTCCCAACCCCATGTTCTCCGGATTTCCTAACCCCATATATTAAGCGATTTCCCCAACCCTATGTATTCGTAACTGTCTTAACCCCATGTATTCCCAAAGCCCAATGCATTCGTAATTGTTCCAACCCCATGTATTCGTGAATTCCACACCCCGTGTATTCATGATTGTCCAACCTCATCTATTATTGATTTCCCAACAGCAGGCATTCATGATTCGTACCTCAAAAAATACGTTATCTATTGATAATTGATTATAATATTGCAATTAATAATTTGTTGCATAATATAAGAAGCGGTGGCATAATAGCGATGAGCTGCGACGAATTCAATTGAACTATTAATTACGTTGATTCAAATAGTATACATGATAATGAAGTGTTATGTGTAATTTAAGATAAATTGAAAACCCATTGCTAGACGATGGAATTAAATGATTTAATAATAATAAAAAATGATAATTTCAATTTTATTTATGTCGTACGCTTTCTGTTAATACTATGAAGTTTATACAGGACCTGCACTAGCTTGGAAGGGGAGGGAAAAAGGACCGTGAGTGTTACTCTTTCTAAAATCTCATACACGGCTTATATTTCCAAAGAGACGAAAATCATATGTCTAAAATTGTAGCAGATATACATGAGATTTTCTTAATCCGTCCCTGGAATCGGGGTCACTTGTTCATGTGACGTTGGGGTCACTTGTTCATGTGACGTTGGGGTCTCTTGTTCATGTGACGTTGGGGTCTCTTGTTCATGTGACGTTGGGGTCTCTTGTTCATGTGACGTTGGGGTCACTTGTTCATGTGACGTCGGGGTCTCTTGTTCATGTGACGTTGGGGTCTCTTGTTCATGTGACGTTGGGGTCTCTTGTTCATGTGACGTTGGGGTCTCTTGTTCATGTGACGTAGTCCCGAAAGTTGTATCAAGTTTTGAAGACTATGAGAACTCCGCCAATATTCATGAAAAGAAGCACGTCGCACTAAGCCTTGAATAACCAGTACAATAAGCAAATATATTCTTCCTGACAACCTTCAATTCACTCATCCTCTAATCAATTACGAATAACACCATATAAAACAGCACGCCAATTCACTGGCCTAAAGTAGCTGGCGTTGCTGGGGATACCTGCAAAGATACGTTGCTCTGTGTTAGAACGAGTTACGGGACCATGAACAAGAACGTTGACAGAAATATCGAGTTTCAAATAATTAAACTCATTTGAAATATCTGAGAGACATCAATTGGATTGCATAATATCCTGATATGATTTGAGTTAATAACGTAGAGAGAAAAGATTGGAAGGATCAACGAATTGTTGCGATGTGTATTCATGGTTTCCGTCAGTGTGATGCGGCGACTAGCGTGATAAATTGGTCCGTATCGCTGGTCATTCAGAGACGTGCCTGTAGCGAATCCATCTATATGATCGAGTAACGCGTTGCTTACGGGGCTTCATGTAAACATACATTTTTAACAGTGTAGATGACGTCAGTGCTTCAACAATTTTCCAATCGAGATAAAAGAACAAGAGAATATGCATTTTATGTCATTGAATTTGTACAGTGAGAGCCGTGTCTCAAAACGCCGGCGTGAGATCGGCGTTTTGAGAATGGAAGCACTACGTTTAGGTAGGAAATCAATTTGGAATGTCTGTCATGCAAGATATTCGTTTACCTTTCATGAGTGAAGTTGAATGACAAATTGTTAAATGCTGAGATGATTTAAGTCTCATGAAATTCATTTGCCTTACCGTTGGTGTATGAATGCAATTTCGTCGCTTTGTTACTATTTTAATATGTTATCTAATCCAAATAGGCACCTGTTGCAAATACTAGGGGGTTTGGAATATGGATATACATTCTAAATTCAATACCATATTGGAGATGTATAATATTTTATTACAAAAAAACTACACTTTCCAAAATAGCAATAGCGTCGGAACTCATCAATCAGATACAAAATGAGTCGATATAATGCGGCTCCTCTGTTCCAACCACCGCCTCTACAACCCGATGGTCGGCCACCTACCATACCCCATTTTAAATCATTTCAGTGATCTCAGGCCAACCTCTGCCTGTCAAAGGCCGGCCTCCACACAAGCCTCTGTCTCAGTACAATACCATTCCAAGGCCCTCCTTTGCTCTGCGATGGTTAGCCTTGTCACAAAACTCTGTTTCAGTCAGTGCACTGGTCCCAGGACTGCCTCTGCCCTCCTACAGTCGTCCTTTTCACAAACCTTTGCTCCAATCATCGCAATGATCCCAGGCCCGCCTCCACCATCCGACTGTCCCGATTCGTTATAAATTTATCAGGTCGTTATCGAAACGTCGTTTTTCTTCTGCGTCCAAATTTGCATATCCCGGCGGAGTTTTTCGGTGCAACGGCAGGGAATATCAGGTTTGGTCGGGCATTGTTAGGAATTCCTTGTGGAATAACATCGAGTCCCATGAATTACTTACTCCAGTGAACCTGAAAAGGACTTGCATATATTACTCAGTTTAGGTTACCCCTGCAGATTTTTTTAATTCTGTCCCTTCAAGTTTATTTGTGTTCCAATAGTTCATGTTTATATATACAAATGGATAAGTTTATATAAATGGATAAGTTTTTACCCAATTTCATGGTCGATTCTTGGATGACGTTATGAGACGGTGGAAGTATCAAAATTAGGATCGTATTTAACCAATCGCTTCTTAAGGCTAAATCTTAGAAGCAAAAACTAACAAAGGTTTCACAGAGGAGACGCATGTTTCGCCTGTCAAAGTAAACAAACCCTTAAAGTTAACCAAAAATATTCTGCATAGGTATTCATTCCAGTTATTGACACCAAACTGCTATTCAAGGGTTAATTTTAGTTTTTTTGTGTACATTGTACAAGTATAAAAAAGGACTAATTGAACAAATGTTCGCCAGGACTAATGTAGTCCTATGTATCAGATGCCGCAGCTCCCGACCGACGAGGATATGCCAGTGTAAATTTGCGAGTGCACTATACAGCAATATGTTGATTTATTTTTTAGCACAGAGATGATTTAGACTAGTGTTGGGCATAAACAGTATCTTCAATTACAGAGATGCATTTTGAGCATAAGATATGAACAATGGATTAGGCTTGCTTAATTGATCCAGAATGTACTTATTTTTACAGGAAACTCATCTTCTATTGAAATCGATGTGATTGAATCTTCTATTGACTTAATCTTTATAACAGGGTACTATTCTTCGCTGGTCTACAAATGAAGTTGGAAATGTATGCGATAAATCGCGATAACTGAATTGTAGTTTGAATTTATACTAACAAAATTTCCCTTGTCACCAAGATGATTCACGAAGATGAAGCATAATGTAACCTAATTTTACAGTGAGGGCCATCATAAATGAAGGCCATCATAAATGAGGCCATCATATACGAGGGCCATCATAGATAAGGGCCATCATAAATGAGGGCTATCATAAATAAAGGCCGTCATAAATGAGGGCCACCATAAATGAATTTAATGCAATCAAGAAGCAGGTAAGCCCCCTGGTGACAACTCACCAACAAATGAATGATGAAGTTCAAAATCATAATACAATCCGCACAACAAATCATATGAAATGGGATTGAAAAATATTTTACAGAATTGAGTCTATTCATAAATGTATGAATGTCATTTGAAAATGTTTTTTTGAGCATTTGCCGTCTTTATTTCCTTCTTCAATGATGGAATAAATTGATCTCTATTATTAGTACAACAAACTATATTTAACACAATTGTGATTAGTTGTGTTTTTCCCAAAAGTATTTTTTACAAAAATCTGCTTTTAAATACGCTTTATAGATTTTTGGTCCTGTTGTTTCAGTCAAAACGCATATGGTCCAATTGTTCCCCACCCAAACGCCAATGGTCCTTTTTTTTCCAACCCCAACACTTATGTTCCCGTTGTTCCCACTTAAACGCCTGTGGTCCTGTACTTTTCTACCCGAATGCCTATGGTCCTGTTGTTTTGCACCCAAACGCCTTTGCTCAAGGTGTTTCCTCCGAATTACCTATGGTTCTGTTGTTTCTCACCCAAACGCCTATGCTCATGGTGTTTCCTCCGAATAACCTATGGTTCTGTTGTTTCTCACCCAAACGCCTATGCTCATGGTGTTTCCTCCGAATTACCTATGGTTCTGTTGTTTCTCACCCAAACGCCTATGCTCATGGTGTTTCCTCCGAATAACCTATGGTTATGTTGTTTCTCACCCAAACGCCTATGCCCATGGTGTTTCCTCCGAATTACCTATGGTTCTGTTGTTTTCACCCAAACGCCTATGCTCATGGTGTGTCCTCCGAATTACCTATGGTTCTGTTGTTTTCACCCAAACGCTATTAGTTCTGTTGTTTTCCACCCGAACTCCATTGGTCTTGTTTCCTACCCGAACGCCATTGGTCCTCTTGTTTCTCACCCGAACATAATTTTTACTGTAGTTTCCCACCCGAACACCCATGGTTTTGTTGTTTCCAATCCGAACGTCTATGGTCCAATCGTTATCTGCAAACTGATCATTTAAACTGATGGGCGATTACCAATTAATTATGAAATATCGATTACACGACTGTAATAAATTGCAATTCGAATATCCCAGGAAAATTGATAATAGGCCTACCAGATCCAACACATCCCTAAATTAGATAACAAAACAAAAATTATTTTCGAGGCTCTTCTCGTCAGGTATGATGGTTTACCCCACGTGTGATCCTAAAGGATGAGTTAGCACAATAAAGTATCGCCCTCCAGGTGAGTTGAAAACATTTCTGCAATCCTCCTTCATACATTAAGCCAGATTATTATTGTAAAGTTTTTTTTTCACGTAAAGTTTTTGGTAACCCCGTTGTGCAATATATTAAGTGAACATCCTGGATGTCTTTCCCTCGATTGTCGACCAAGGAAGAAACCGTGAATTTGGTGAGCCATTCGCTTGACTACTATTTGATGTGACTGTTCGGTGTTCATAGAGGCAGTTCTCTATCTTCGTACCCATTTATTAAACAGGATAAACTAATTCCCAGGAAATATTAAGACCGGCAACAAAGGTATTATCAACGTTGAAACAAGTTTATTTGAAATATGAGATCATTTCACCCTAATATTTGGGGTTTACCGTATTGTGATGGGAATGCGTATGGTATACATTACTGAAACATACGACAAACCTTTGGAGCATTTGATAAAAGCCTCAAATGAATAGAAGCCAAATAAGACTCTTAATATTGAACAACAGATTTTATGCTGGAAGACATCAGCTGTGTAAAGTTGAACACTATACGGCATACCATGGAAAGTAAGCCGATACAGGTCCTAGTGCGAGTGACATTGCACTGAGCCAGCATAACAAAGACAATGATAAAACAGGGGGCGCGGCCATGTTGTCGTGAAACGTTTGCGTCGGTTCATCCAAGGATGTGAACGATGACATTTGATAGCCTATCGGGATGATGATTTCTGACAAAAGTTAGTAAACATGGAATCGAGACAAATCAAATATCGTCGCACCAGCTGTCTAAACAAACCCGCATGCATGTCTGCGAGTTATTTTTTTTTAAAGTTCGCGAACATTCTGAGAGAAAAGGACATTGAATCTCTTTTCAAAACTTTAAAATAATTGGTCAAGCATCCAACTCGGAACACCTTCGTATTTGAGAAGCCTTTTCAAATCCATCTCCGTAAACCATCATGGTTTAGACCTATCTTTAAAATATGTTAGCGCTTTTCGATTTCCCAACCCTATATTGTATTCATATTTTCGGTATAATTCATGTCGTCCTTCCACATCTTTGTCATAGTACAATAATGTAGACTACTCATTACAATCTGTTGGCACGTTTTGATGTCCCAACCCCATGTTCTCGGGACTCTAACCACATGCATGCGTGATTTCCCCCCGCACGTACTTGTAATTTTCCACACCCATGTATTTTGTTATTTATCCACCCCAAGTATTTTTAAATTTTCAACCCCTCGTGTCACTGGCTTTCCCAACGCTATGAAGTCGGGATTATTTTGTTACAGTAGGCATTTTCTATATGTGCACAGATTATACTAGTGTAAATAATATTTCGCTCCATGTAATCTGAACCGGCGGCCCCTAGAGATGAGCTGTGATGAATTCAAATTGAACTCTCGTTTTCGTTAATTCAAGTAGCGTAGTTGATAATGAAGTTTCATGTCATACGTTTAAGAATTCATTTATTTTGCAAAAATTGAAAATCCATTGCCAGACGATGGGAATAAATTATCTTATAATAGTAATAATAATAATCATTGAACACTGCCGTTCCACATAGTAAATTATCAGTGGTTGGTTAACATAGCGACCATTGCCAACCTCCACAAGTTTCAGTTTGGTCTAACTTTTTCTGCCATATATTCGTACACCTGTTAAAAATTTACCGATAATATTCTAACTATCATGAACTCCTTGTGTCTCTTTATTTTAGATAGCACTGAGGATGAGCAGAGTTTGACTCAAAAGTCTGCAGAATTTTAATCATTGTAGAATTTGTTTTTTAAAGTACATTATTCATTTTAAATAGGCTGTTCTAGTGGAAGAATTTGTGATAAATTTCTCCATACTAAAATACTTGTTGTATCGCTGGTAATTTTATACCTTCTGAAAATTAGTTTCCAAGAAACCAACTGAATAGTAATACTATACA
>SDVV010017334.1:0-14013 GCA_016164225.1 Gammarus roeselii | reverse complement strand
GTCGGGACCAGACATGGTCAGGACAGGACAGGAGAGACAGTGTCGGGACCAAACATGGACAGGACAGGACAGGAGAGACAGTGTCGGGACCAGACATGGACAGGACAGGACAGGAGAGACAGTGTCGGGACCAGACATGGTCAGGACAGGAAAGGAGACACAGTGTCGGCACCAGACACAGTAAGGACAGGACAGGAGAGACAGTGTTGGGACCAGACATGGCCAGGACAGGACAGAAGAGACTGTGCCGAACCTGGAAGAGGAGCCGGTGTCAGGTGGCAAATGAAAAAAGTGTGCCTCGACAAGATGCAACTTATTGGTTCAATGACCACTGTATACAGGCGTTGAGGCACATTGATTGACACGCTGAAGGAGAACCACGGGATTGAAAGGCCAAATAGCAGAGCACTCGCCATTTCCGTATGAAATGTCTTTCTTGACACATGAAGAGAGCTGCCTTGTCTAACAGGTTCAGAACACGTGGTTGTCATGTGTCATGCATGATACGGCTAAAACACGTCTGTCTCAGTACAATGCGGTAGGAAGTTGGTAAGTTGGTATATCATGAGGAATTAAATAAAAACTGAACTGATCATTATAACTTATGATCTATTGGATAGTTATGAGCCCAATGCAAGTGCATACCAAACAAAGGGTGTGCCACTTATAGGTTGCTAATCTACGTATTATTCTAAGAGTGCTAGAGATTATGTATTATAGGTATTATGATAAATTAAGTAATTGCGTCCACTAACTCCATTCTCTGGCCACCTATTTGTTAAGGAAATACATAAGAAATCAAGGCTACAGGTTGTTTCATTGCACAATAATTTAGCAGATTATTTAGACAGGACGCAACTTATTTGAATATGAGGTGCTTTCGCTGGCAGCTTGTGGCTCATAAAAGACATTTTGAGGTGGGTATTCGTGAGACGATTTGCAATGGTTTATGCGACCAGTCTAGCCGTTTATGTCCAGACCAACAGGAGGCGCGCTTCACGGTTAAGGTAGCTTAATGGCTCAGCGTGAGGTCAAGAACATAAATTACACCTAAACGTTGACTTGCGGGTGACTGCCTAACCGAGCCAGCAGCTCGCAGCTTATTTACTCAAGAACGCATTTGGGCAAGATACAAGTGAAGCAACACTGCCACTGCACCCACAACCTTGCCACGCTAAACATGCCGTCATATTAGGGCGACCGTGTTCCCAAAAATGGTTGATACCATCATCGCATTTGACACGTTACAAACAGCCCCATTAGCCCGGCCGGTCTGTGAGCAATGGCAATTACACCCGCCCCATTTAGGCACACAACAAACGGACGCGTTGTATTGCACCGTGCTGTAGTGCGCCATGTTGTATTGTACCGTGTTGTAATGCGCCGTGTTGTAGTGTACCGTGTTGTAGTGTGCCGTGATGTAGTGTGCCGTGTTGTAGTGCACTGTGAAGTAGTGCACCTTGGTGTAGTGCACCTTGGTGTAGTGCTCCGTGTTTTGAGGCACCGTGTTTTAGTGCACCGTGAAGTATTGCAATATGCTGTGGTGCATCGTGCTGTAGTGCATCATGCTGTAGTGCACCGTGATAGTGCAAATTGTTGTAGTGCACCGTGAAGAAGCGCACCGTGTTGTAGTGCGCTGTGCTGTAGTGCACCGTGCTGTAGTACACCGTGATGTAGTGCACCGTGTTGTAGTGTACCGTGAAGTAGTGTACCGTGTTGAAGTGCATCGTGTTGTAGTGCGCTGTATTGTAGTGCACATTGAAGTAGTACACCGTGTTGTAATGCACCGTGAAGTAGTGCACCGTGTTGTAGTGCACCGTGTTGTAGTGCGCTGTATTGTAGTGCACCGTGAAGTAGTGCATCGTGTCGTAGTGCACCGTGAAGAAGTGCACCGTGTTGTAGTGCACCGTGTTGTAGTGAACCGTGTTGTAGTGCACCGTGTTGTAGTGCACTGTATTACAGTGCACCGTGAAGTAGTGCACTATGAATTAGAGCGCCGTGCTTTAGTGCACTGTGAAACAGTGCACTGTGTTGTAGTGCACCGTGTTGTAGTGCACTTTGCTGTAGTACATCGTGAAGTAGTGCACTGTGAAGTAGTGCACCGTGAAGTGGTGCACCGTGAAGTAGAGCCCCGTGAATTAGTGAACCGTGAAGAAGTGCACCGGGAATTGCTGCACCGTGTTGTAGTGCACCGTGTTGTAGTGCACTGTATTGTAGTGCACCGTTTTGTAGGGTGCCGTGTTGTAGGGTGCCGTGTTGTAGTGTGCCGTGTGGTATCCCACCATGAAGTAGTGCACTTTCAAGTTAATATTTTATCCGTAATAAATAAGTTTGCATAAATGTAAATGGAAATAATATGAGATAAAAGGTTGCCAACATCAGAATTTAGTTTTGTCATTATCATACAAACAAGTAGTGTAGAGTGTTACGAATAGTAAATGCATGTGCTAATTTTATTAGGATGTCACGTCAAAGAATATCGATGAAAAATAATGCTCAATCAATTAAAAAGTTAATCTTGAGTTGGTTGCCATCTGTGACGTCACGTTTCTACGGACAACGAAACGAGTGTCAATTTTGAAACTGCAAATAACATACAAACAAAATCAAATGCTGATTTGGCTGTTAAAATCTTTATGAATAGCACATTTATATTAGTGCCATCGGTACTTTCATTTTTATATGCAACTAGTATAAAAAAAAAAAATTACATTCGTACAGGAGTAAATGGGTCACTCAGTAGCGGAGGATTTGTAAGTCAAATATTTCTCATATCTCTGATAGTTTTTTATTACTCAAGCAACTCGATTTCTCTGTAGAAGTCAGCAGTACGTACCATAGTGGATTAACAAGTGCGACAGGAATTATGTGAACAAACCTGTCTAACTACGTGTGGATGGACGAGACAGTTTATGCTGGCATGGACAATTGCCAATGATTGCCTGCATATTATTCAGACCATCATTTATTTTTGTGGTCGCATATGAACCTTCAGAGCATAATTTATTTCAGCCTTTCAAATTTTCCGTGGATTTTTATTAGCTCATTGATGGAAGTACTAACATTGGATATTACGAAGCACAACTGGAAATAAATCAAGTAACATGTTATTGGAAATGGAGAAATAACGTAAAAGTATAATACACAAATTGCAGCTGTTAATTGCAGTAAAAAAATCATTACAACAATGCAGTTCCTAATAACCGCTTGCTTATATTTTCGAATCATTTTGTCACGGTATTCTTTGTCATCTGCAAATACGTGGAGCCGCAAAGTGTATATCCTCTCAGATATCTTTACAAATCAGAAACGTCCTCTTCACCAAACAGACTTTGTTTGGTGGTATCTAGAGTACACCAACTTTCATAATAAGTACAGACACTTGCTTTAGTAATAGACACCATTTCCTTCCTTCACTTTGTCGATAATAATTGATCCTATTCTTTCAGCGGCTTGCCTTTAAACGCTGTTGAATAATCCACCCGTAAAAAGTCGATTGATGTCTGATGGAATATAAAATTAAGTGTCAAATAATGTCAGAAGCAGCTGCGATTGGGAACAAATATTGACCTTATCGAGCGATCTGTGAATCGTCACATGCATCACTAAGAGACATCACAAAGAGACATAACTAAGGGACATCACGAAGAGACATCACTAAGAGATATAACTAAGAGACATCCCTATGAGACATCACTAAGAGGCGTAACTAAGAGACATCACTAAGAGACATAACTAAGAGACATCACTAAGAGACAACACTTGTAATGCATACGGTTAAGTGTTAAGTGTGTTATCTTAGTATCCCATGTCTAGCCCGCCTGAGTTTGTTGATGTTGGTAATACGACACAATGGTCCCTAATTCTCGGTCAGAAACTATCCTCTACCAACTATAAAACTAGGATAAGAAGCTGCTATGAACATATTTCACTAAAACCCTATTAGGTGACCTTAAACAGATGTGACGAGATTATAGATATGTTAATGTTGGGGTGTACGGTTCAGGACTATTGTACACTTGGATCTGTTTAATACGTATTCATCTTCTTAGGGTTTGTAATTTATCTGAAAAAGTGATGTTATTTTATCAGATGCGCTTGGGGTCGATGTCTAATGTTTATTTGATAATCACAAAGAACACATTTCATGTTTTATTTTAATTTAATCAATACACACACAGTTAGACGGAGAAAGTGAAATTTAGACCAGTTACTACTACTGCTTCTGCAGCTACTGCTGCTGCTACTGCATCATCAAACTAGGTGTCAAGAATTACGTGGCGCGTGTCATCGATAAGATCACATTGTCAACACTGCCCAACCAATACCATATAATTTGATGATGCATGACAAACACAAAGTGGTGATGCCAAACTGTAATGGCGACTAAGGAAAAGTATGTATTTTCAGGTATGCAGACCATAGAGTGCAGCGCGCAGTGAACATTTGTGTAGAGAGCAGTTTATATATTCCCAGTGAGACGGCCGTATGCAGTGAACTTCGTGCAGTGTGTCTAGTACATTGTACAGTATGCAATGAACTTCGTGCAGTGTGTCTAGTACATTGCACAGTATGCAATGAACTTCGTGCAGTGTGTCTAGTACATTGTAAAGTATGCAATGAACTTCGTGCAGTGTGTCTAGTACATTGTACAGTGTGCAATGAACTTCGTGCAGTGCGTCTAGTACATTGTACAGTGTACAATGAACTTCGTGCAGTGTGTCTAGTACATTGTACAGGGTGCAATGAACTTCGTGCAGTGCGTCTAGTACATTGTACAGTGTGCAATGAACTTCGTGCAGTGTGTCTAGTACATTGCACAGTATGCAATGAACTTCGTGCAGTGCGTCTAGTACATTGTACAGTATGCAATGAACTTCGTGCAGTGTGTCTAGTACATTGTACAGTGTGCAATGAACTTCGTGCAGTGCGTCTAGTACATTGTACAGTGTGCAATGAACTTCGTGCAGTGTGTCTAGTACATTGTACAGTGTGTAATGAACTTCGTGCAGTGCGTCTAGTACATTGTACAGTGTACAATGAACTTCGTGCAGTGTGTCTAGTACATTGTACAGTGTGCAATGAACTTCGTGCAGTGTGTCTAGTTCATTGTACAGTATGCAATGAATTTCGTGCAGTGTGTCTAGTTCATTGTACAGTGTGCAGTGACCAACGAACTGTGTAGATAGTTTTGCAAAATGCAATATGAAGTGATCAGCGTAGGGTGTGCAGGATTCATAGGGCAGTACGCAGTGATCAGCGTACGGTTTGCTGTGTGCGTTGTGCAGTTTGGAGTGAGCAACATACTGTACGATTTACACATATTGTGTACAACTGATGCTTGCACAGCATTTCCTCAAGCGATCGGATGTCGTACGACATTCTGTTCGTTGCGAGTGATCATTTTATTCAAATAGCATATCAAATTGACTGTTAGCAGAGCCCCAGCTAACAGAACCTCCCTTACGGGAGGTTCTGTTCTGATTCAGCCAATAGAACCTCCCCTACTATGTTAGATCCCGGTATTTGGAAGGATCTAAAGAATAGTATTATAGGTATAATGTTTAGAATTTGCCTTGTTTATATGACGGGAGACTCGCATGTGGTAGCGTTACACAAACAATTTGGAATCGGGATTAATTTATATTTTATATGACGACACATGCACAGAGCAGCGCTCACACAGAACAAATGAGTACAGGATACACGAACTACATATATAATTTATTTGTGATATAATTAGGCGATTCAAACATCTCCGGTAGCTGTAATTCTACCGAGTCCAACAACTAATCTTCGAGACCCCGTTGTAAGGGCTCTCGTAATGGGAGCAAGTGTCGTTGTTGCTGTTGTTCTGTTGTCTTCCCAGGCGGTGGTTCAAGACAAGTTTTTTGTTCTGAGCATGTTTTGTCAAAGGTTAAGGGTATGAGCGACACATGATGGCTCTAGCGGTTGCATTGTTGCTGTGAAATGATGTTATGTTGTGGTAGTTCAATGTTGCGGGCAACTGTCCTTGTGTCACAATCAAGTAGCAATGAAAATAGCGAATGGTGGGTGCACGTCTCAACAACCGACGTCACAATCACGTGGCAATGATTATAGCGAATGGTGGGCGCACGTCTCAACAGTCGACGTCACAATCACGTAGCAATGATTGTAGCGAATGGTAGGCGCATGTCTCAACAGCCGACGTCACAATCACGTAGCAATGATTTTAGCGAATGGTGGGTGCACGTCACAACAACCGACGTCACAATCACGTAGCAATGAACTATAGCAAATGGTGGGTGCACGTCTTAACAGTCGACGTCACAATGACGTAGCAATGATTATAGCGAATGATAGGTGCACGTCTCGGCAGTCGACGTCACAATCACGTAGCAATGATTATAGCGAATGGTGGGTGCACGTCTCAACAACCGACGTCACAATCCGGTAGCAATGATTATAGCGAATGGTAGGTGCATGTCTCAACAGCCGACGACACAATCACATAGCAATGATTATAGCGAATGGTAGGAGCAAGTCTCAACAGTCGACAAATATGTGTTCCTAGTGTAATGTTTAAAGGTACTCCTTAAGAGCTCCCCATCATTGTCAGTTTTTTTATCACACAATAGAGCAGAGTTGCCTTGTGCTCCCCTTGAATCTTCTCTTGGATTATACCTGATCCGGTGATTGTTAATCCCTCTACCATGGAAATATTCGCATTTATGAGACATCTTACGTCATATTTTTGTGAAAGATGCTTGACAACAAAGTTGCGGCAACTGTAAATTACCGACTGAAGCATTGACAATCGATTTAACTTGTTATGCTACCATGACCTTCGATCCTCTCTCCACTGCTTAACTTGTAAGCCGTTAGTTAACTGTTCTGATCCACGGCTGCTTGATCTCAGACCTATCCAAGAAGTTTTTTGAATCAGACTGTCTTCAAGAATTTTAAGTAACTCAATATTTTCACGTGGTTTTCAAGTTTATGTAGTGAATTAAATTTGAATAGTCAGAAGGCTATGTTACCTACAATGATCGAATAAATGCAATCACAAAATCGAAAAGGTCGTGAATGTTCATATCTAACCATATCTGCCACGCGCTATTCGTGCATGTCTATCCCATGCCCTAGACAACTCATGCGTTGTTGCTTTCCACATGCAAATTTTTATACATTACAATATGACTATGTCATCTTTGGTTATATTATATTGTACATTACAACATTACTCATGATCATAAATCCCAATGAAAAAATTATATTATCATGTTTATTTTATTATTAATTTATATAGAGACAAACCGTTCCTCACGAGGGTGAGGGACGTCTTGTCCATCGCCCAACCAGTGCTCATCAAGAGAGTCGTGGCGAGCACCAATCTGGCGTTGGACTTGAGTTTGATGATCATGCCTGCTCATTGTCGTGGTTGGACGTCCTAGTAGAGCACCTACTTCACCTTCGTCAAAAGTCCCTCTTAATTGTGGCATACTTGCATGAATATAGTTTTTTAATACATAAACAGGAGACTATTTCACTGTGGAATTTAAAATTATATGATTTACAAGTAGGAGAAGTTGTTAGTGAGTAATAAAGCAGGAACCATCATTGGTAAGGCGCCTTTGAGAAATGGTCATTCACGACGTGTGTCTGAAAAAGAGATGTGTTTCATGAGGAGACCCACATTAGACATACCAACACACCCCGTATCCACGGCGCTCAAACTCCTTTTTTCACTCCGACACGCGCCATGTTGATAGTGGCACGCCTTTAACCTAACTGACTTGGCTCATCTGCCAGGGGATTTATCAATTAAGTCGTTTTCAGATGCTGCGTCTTCAGCATTGGCATGTTTGACAAACAAACGACACAGATGCCGACATCAGTCTTGAAGTTTGTCTAACTACAGCGGCCAAGCCATGAACAGTAAAACGCAAGGAAATTGTGTCTCTGGTAACGGCATTTCTTAATATAAAAACGAGGTGTCGGCAAATGAAACTTTCTTGCTGGTCAGCTGCGAGTAAACTTACTGCAGGCGGCCGGTGGCGTTCGTGTATTGGTTTGGTCACTGCGATTACCGTGAAACAAACACAGTGGAATTCACAAGTGACCGGCAGCAGTTGAAATTCAATGAGCTAAGCCAATGAAGCGTGATCGGCCGGTATTGTTGGGCCTGACGACATAAGAACAGACTGCACCACTACAACACGCATTTCGCATCTTTCAAATGGCACCGAGGAACAGCAACTAGGGAGGTAAAATTAGGATCCAAATTGCCTGTGTACATGTTTGGAATGAGCCAGTCAAACCCACCGGCCAGTAATGACAGATTACTCTTATTTAATCATTATTATTCAGTAAAAACGTATAAGTAATTCCTCGTACGTGATCTTGATGAGGAGGAGTACTATTATGTTGGGTCCGAGAATTTGAGGGTAATTAAATGTTGTAGAAGGTAAGCAATAAGTTAAACGTCGTTCTGCAGCTAGCCAGTAGAAGGCAATAGTTCTTTTGACGTGTTACTGTCGGCCTCAATGTAATGGGAAGCAAACTATGTAGACAAGTATCTGAGAAAAATTATTTTGAATAGAAGAAAGAATCTTTTATCCATCTACGCGTATTTACTACTTTACTTTCCCTGGTGTGTTAATGTATCACAGCTGAACATCTTTGTCCGAACTGAGTTATGAGGATTCACTGCTTTACGTGTGGGAAGGCTAATCTAATCACTCACGATTAGCTTCATTTGTCACGACGTAACTTCAAAGACAACATTAGACTATAATTTCGTCTTCTTATCTAAGCGTCGAGGTTAGTCGATAATGACTAAACTTACAATACGTCTACTTTATCTGGTCACTGGGTATAGTTTTATGTGTCAGTATTCCGGTGCCGTCCTTGTGTAAAAAATAGAGGGCATGTGTTCGCTCCAAGATTCCTTACCCCATCCGTCATCTTTTGTCCGTTTGTTTGAACAGTAAGAAGCGCTATAAAGAAAAGCGTCTCCTCAAAGCTCAAGCCTCAAGCGGTCACTTTGGCATCCAACTAAAACACGACGGGATTTATTTCTTAATAATGAACTGAACTTCACATTACCGGGATGTGATTGTGCGTTTAACGCTATATCTTACTTACTTAACAAATTTTCTTTCAGATGCAAAATAGTCTGCCATCATATTGCGATGGCAGACTAACGTCATTCTGCTGAGGAATGGGCGTGAAAAATGAGTCATGGCTTCCGGCCTCAATCCCAGCTGGGCTAAGCGCCATTCAGGACTAGACGGAAACACATATATTCTATGCATACTACGATAAACCTCTTCGTTGTGGTATGGCGAGACATCGTTCCCGCGCAGTACAAGGTCTTGTTTGGAGAGTTTAGGTTTTCAAATGAATAGAATAGATCGCGTTCAAGCGTCATTGCACCAACAACAGCTGCAGCCAGAAATAGGCAAACGTTACTGTGCCCCGCAGTGTAACAAAAGATGTAAACACTCGTATGCGGTGACACAAGGCACTTTCAGAGTACGCGTGCGTTGACGCTGCTGCTGCTGCAGCTGATTTACTTGCGTGTGCTGTGGAAGAGTGCCAACACGACAACCTGACCCTGATTTGTGGCTGCAGAATAGAAGCTAACGCTTTCGGCAAGCGACGCTGTAGGTACTTAACGCTGTCATTGGAGAAACCGACAATGCATTTAATCGCCATTTTTGGGAGATGTTGAAGATAAGGATGCCATTAGAAAAGAAAGCATGTTTCATGCAAAATTGTTGAATAGAAAATAAATAAATCTGCACAAGTGTCTGATGTTCATTTCACAACCTGTCAACGCTCTTTCCTTTTCAACCAATGACCTGTCAATACTAATCACATGTTCAGCCCATGATCTGCCAACACTCAACCCTTGATCTGCCCATGACATGCAAACACTCCACTTTTATCTACTCACGACCATCTAACTCTCCACTCATGTTCTACACACAACCTGCCAACGCTTATCTCCGTGTTCACCCCACTGCCTGAAAATATGACTTTTCTTCTACCTATTACCTTTCCACACTTTACCTTTATTCCACCCACAACCTGCCAACACTTTACCTTTGTTCTACAAACGACCTGACAAAACTTAACATTTTTTTAACCCAAGACCTGGCAACACTTTACATTTGTTTTACCCACGACCGGCCAACAGCTTACTTTTGTTCTACCACCGTCCTGCGAACACTTTACCTTTATTCAACCCACGACCTGTCAACACTTTACCTTTGTTCTACCCACGACCTGACAACACTTTACCTTAGTCTACCCATGACCTGCCAACCCTTTACCTTTGTTCTACCCGTAACTTGTCATCAATCTACCCTTACTCTACCCATGCCCAAACAATAATAATCCTCGTTCTAGGCCCGACCTGCCAATGCCACACCCTTGTTCTACCCACGATTTGCCATCATTATATCCTTGTTCTCCCACGACATGCAAGCGCTACTCTCTTGTTCTCCCACGATATGATAACACTGCTCCCTTCATCTACCAAACACTCTCATTGATTCACCATAGCCAGCCAACTCATCCTGCCAACACTACCATTATTCCAGCCCAGCCTGCTACAGGTACAAGTCCTCATCAAGCTACCAACATGTCAAAGCTCCAGATCAGTGCGCCAACACTGCCATTGTTCGAACCCAGTCTGAATCAACAATCAGTGCCCATCCCCATCTAGTCAACGCTACCAACGTTGCACCGCAGCTTGCCGGAAGTGCCATTGTTCATACACTGCTGACCAGACCAATAATTGTTCTACCACAGCCCAACACCACCGTTAATCTTTCAAAGCTTGCAGCCCTACCATTGTTTTACCCATGCCTGCCAACGCGAGCACTTCTGTAAGCAGTCACTGCCAGCTCCTGCTGTTGGCAGAGACAACTGACGTGGGCCCGTGCTTTGGCAGCGTGTGGCACAATTCTTTCTTTGTTATCGTTTGTTTTCCTTTTCATCAATACGCTTATTCTTATTTTTTTTCTTTGTCAAGCCTTGTTAGGTTCTAAGCTGTGAATTGATCCCAGTCAGTGCGTGTTATGCTGTAATATTGTTCCCAGGTTTGAACATGTATTGACTGGAGCATACGTGGTACTATTTTATATTGTCGATGATAGAAGATTTCCTCCAAGCATTTTATGCGCCAGAATGCGGCTCAATTGATGCTACAGAGCATATTTTTTCGCATAACAACAAAAAATCTGGCAATCCATTTTATATTCAATATATTCAATATATACAATGAAACAATAAATTCAATGTTTCTTCATCAATTGATCCACATATGTAAGAAAATTTTGATGATTGTTTATTATGAGAACTAAGGGTTCTAGGAATGATTTGTTGTCAATGCGTTGCTCGGGAAATACCCGAACATAAATATATGAGTAGTGCAATGTAATTGAAACAGGGGCGAAAAAATATAGGTTCCCTTTCAAATAATAGGCCAAGTTTTACTAGAACAATTTAGTCCCTTTCCAAGAGAAGATCCTCATCAGATACAGCACAGTTCCTTTCATATCTCGCATCACACATGTGTAGGTGAAGCTCCTGCTCCTGCACACGCTTGGGCCAGATCAGCCAACAGGCACTGGTCATTGAGATCCAGTTGGCAGGATCCCCTGTCTCTGTCATAACAATTGTATTGTTATTGTGAATTAAGGCCTTGCTTGTTACCCAGTGTAACCTGTTAAAATCGCATTTATTAATTCTTCTGATTTGCCTGGAAATTTGACTTTGATTTATTATTCATATAGACATGACACATACACTTCTATAAGAAAGAAAGTACCGGGACAAAATCCGACATGGACAGTTTTATTTCTTTGAATGTTTAACCACGTTATGTGAGCGGTCGTCAACAACATATCTCTCTTCGGGATTTCGTTCCCTTGACAAACGCATAGGTTGGCTTTTAATTTTTTTGGCGAATGTATTTCAGTTTGATCAGGCATTCTTTTTCTTCTTTCGGCAACGCATCCATCCTGTTCATCCACTGACTCATTGCCCCTTGCAGCATTCGTTTAGCGCATTTTTTCTTTCATAAATTCCTCGAGGCATTTATTTCCCTCATGCTCATCGTCGCGAAGTGGTGTTTTCCTTTGTAACTGCTTTTCAACCTGCTTTGTGCAGATGACAAATAAATTAGATACATTTACCATACATATATCACTCCTATTTCTCGTGAGCAGTTGCAGCAAGCCCCTTATATGTCGTCTATTAAATGTAATGCGTATAAATGGTCGCCTTCCTAGAACATGACAGTATTTCATCTGTCAGGTGCATACTATGAACTAAATACTACAATAAATGTCTCAGTCTCTCTTCTACAATACTAGATTCGTAGCGTAGTCCATTCACTATTATCTAGACCCTTCGTTCAGATTGCCCGAAAGAACTGATGAGATGAGCGGGTAAACGAACAGGTTCTATCTCTTTGTGTGCATGTCATTTTGAAACCCTCCTGACGTGAATGAGCAGCTATTGTCTGAAACAATTATTGACGGAAGACCATTGTGAGCGAACATTGTGTCTAGCGCTTATATGACGACCTCACAATGGACATTGTTGACCACTTTCTCCTCGATAAATAAAGTTGATGCACACACAACCACTAGGATAACCTCATCTTTGAAGGAACAAGGGTCTATTTCTAATATTGACAATTTATTTAGTATCTCCGTCATTCAGTCTTTGAACGGCATTCGCTGGGCATTTACTAAGCAGAGTGGTCATTTTGAATTAGATTTGATTTGAGCCTCATTTCCACCGGAGCCTCAACGCATGAGTGGTCAAATTATTCATTTATTCCACGCAGTTTCTAATTGGCAAGTTATGCCTTTACAAAACACTGTGTCGAAACGGTGCATTTCCTGGTCTATAGGATGGACTTGATAAGAACCTCGAAGTTTTTGACGTAGAAAGGTTTACGGTTCTGGGGATTTCAAATAATTTTTCCACAATGATAAGGACGCTCATTCCAGTGTTGTCTGTGTTCAGTCCTTCGTTATCTTTTGCGACTGAAGATGCAGCAGTTCTCTTCTCCCTTGCTTAGGGTAAATGACAACTGATCGCCTGTTTTTTTTTGTAGGAGATAATCTAGTTCAATATTTAAAATGTAGTTAAATTTATTCACACATTTAATAAAACTAGCGAATTTTAAAGCTAGCGAATTTAAAATTAGGTTAATTATCGTAGTTTATTGACATTTCAACTTGAAGAAAATCGTTAAGCCCATACAGTAATATATGTTATTGTTTAGAGTGGTTCTTCGACTTCAACGTTCGTGACATTTGGAGGCTCTTGCGCCAACCCGAAGATTGAAACCATTGTTGCCTCTTGCAGTTTTTATTAGCATTTGGGTCATGACTTGATCGTCAGAAAATTGCAATCATGCATTTTTCCTTGTTCAGTACTTCCGTCTGTTTCCCAATCAATTGCTGTTGTATTGATCAATATCATCTGCAGCCTAGCTCTATGGGGAGAGATGGACGAGGGTGCTTTGACGCGTTGCGGGCTTACCAGCTACTGGAATTGATCCTATGTAGGGACTGCTGATGGTAATATTACTTCCTAGTATGGAGACACAAATTCTTAGGAGTAACATTACTCCTGCATCCTCTCGGCCTTGCCAGAGTAACACTGCTCCTCCGCCCTCTCGGCCTTGTCAGAGTAACACTACTCCTGCACCCTCTCTGCCGTGTCAGAGTAACATTACTCCTGCACCCTCTCGGCCTTGTCAGAGTAACACTGCTCCTCCACCCTCTCGGCCTTGTCAGAGTAACACTACTCCTGCACCCTCTCGGCCTTGTCAGAGTAACATTACTCCTGCACCCTCTCGGCCTTGTCAGAATTGTGATGCAGGGAGAAACCCGGGAAAATGAATTCACCGAGATAATGTATTCAGCTCAAATGAAATCATTTATACAATTAAACTGATGAATCGCAAACAATAGATGTATTATTTATGTATACAGATAT
>SDVV010017333.1:0-14013 GCA_016164225.1 Gammarus roeselii | reverse complement strand
ACTACTCAAACTACTCAAAAACAGAAAGTGTGGGAATTCTGAGCATGAACAAGATTTTTATTTGAGATGTGAGATAAACAAAGATTTTCTGAGAGTTTTCGTACAACTCCAGCTATGGCGAAGTAAGGTGGAGTTACACTATCAGAGCAGGTGAAATTGTTGTACTCATTTCATCCGCACGGATTGTAGTAGTAACCACAATTCAGGTGAACCATCTGGTTGTTTTCAGAAACTGTTCCCTGTACCAGTGACGTTGGATTAACTTTCTGATGTTAAGTTCAATTCCAGCTGCTTTGCTTGATGTGCCTACGCAGGAGCTCACATGTCGGAAAAGGTATGAAAATTTGTCGGTAAATAGGATTGAATTTAATGAAATAGCATAAAACTGTTTTTTTATTCGAGTATGTCTTCGATTCATATCATTTTGAATGGTCAGAGGAAATTAACCAGTGAATATTTCGATTTTACGACTTTGAGGTGTGTACTCATTGCGTCCTGTTGACCCCACATTAGAATTTGTATACGCTATTTATGAATCTATTTACATATGACATAGTTAATAAATTTAAAAAAATTATAATGGTCAAGTTCATTAGGTGTCATTATTCCGTGTAAAAGGCGTAGCTAATCATTCGCAGATGTTGTAGAAATGTAAGGCTATTGATGGCTAACTTATGTTAATGCAAACATTTGTTTAACAGATAACACTTCAAACTTCAAGATTTTTCCAACCTCGTTAATTTAATAGGAAAATAACTTTTCCAAATTCATCGGTCATACGTCAAAGAGCAGCAACGTGGGCATTGGGCCTCCTTGCTATAAAGTGTCCTTTAAACTCGATTATTTCTGAAAGTTTCTGGGTCATGTTCGACGTGTTTTCCTATTGTCAAATAAGTTGAACAAATATCTAGGGAACTTTGATACTATCGCATCGAAAGAAAGAAAAATAACATTTTTTGTGGATTTTTATTGGCATTAAACCGTTTGAGTGGTTTTAATAAAAACAATCCCCCGTTTACTCAAGATTGACGTGTCATTTCACACTAGATTGAAAGGCCGGCATAGATCACATGAATTTTCATAATTAAGATTTCATTAATATTGCAAATTCACACGTCCGACTCAGTAAAACCCTGCAAACCGGACCGGACGAACAATACTGCAACTTAAGATGTCAGCTGCATGCATTAAGAACACGTGTTAGGCCTTTTCAGAGATTCTCTCAAATGTTAAGGCTATCTAACGCCAAATAAACTGCCGAACTTATGAATGATTAAATGCATCCGGGAACTTTGAGCTTTCTTGAATTTTCTCCATCTAACCTAAAGGCAATTTAATATTGCGTGACTGACTCACTGTAATGTGCTTAGAAATTGCCCGCGGTAGCAATCCACTCTGCAGAATAATAGTGTTCGAGGAAGGAGTTTGAAAATGTAGGAAGAATGTGAGACCAACTTACAAGGCACAAAAATGTCCTTGTAACAGCACATCAGTAGGGTCCGGCGTATTATTTGTTCCGTTCTATTCTCCATTGCCTCTCTACAAACCGCACAGTGCCATACTGTGCATCCCTCCAAGCAGTTCATGCTTCTCCGACCAGGGATTGATGAGGTTGGTTTATTGATGGTGCCACTAAGTGGTCTTCAATAATTAAGTGCCTTTCCGTGGAGTTTAGCCTGCACCTCTGATACCATAGATCCAGCCGAAGCACTCGGCTCATGTTAATATTCATTCTATCGGCGAAGTAGCCCTTTCGGAGACAGGCCCTACTGACCAAAACAATGGTCAGGTACTCAGTGAATTTCCCATTTATCACAAAAACTCATGAGCATTGCGAATATGTTAACTGAAAAACACAACTGTTTCGAGTTAACATATCTAAATTTTTCTATTTCAAATACTTTAAGCTTAAATGCAGGTCTACAAGAAGGCCGAATACATGTTAATAGATGTATGGGAAAGATCTCCGAAGCAATGATCGATATGAGAGAGATTTCGGGCTTGTGAAAATATTATTTTGGATGTCGCCGTTATTGAGCTTCAGAAAATTTTGCTACATAAATCCTGACAAAATTTGAAAAGATTAGAGTGACAAGGCTTTCTAACGCGCTAAATCAGTGCCCGAATGTAGGGTTTGTAGGGTGAAAGACCTTTCGGTAAAAAAAACGGTTTGGTAATGGGGCAAAGTAATTATTCGTGCAAAATGTTAGAACCCAAGGTGCATGTATTTACGTGCCGCAGAGCCTCAAAAAATTGATAAAAAAGATTCAGAAAATAATATATTATACATAAGTACCCAAATAATACATTCCGCTTGTTGTGATTGTAACAAGAAAAAAAAAGGAAGGTACTCTCATGTCTGTTATGAAATTTCACAGCATTACAACATCATCTTCATGTACAGCAAGGGGTAGGAAAAACAGGAAAATAACATAACATCCATTCGCGTTCATAGATTTCAAACATAACAAATGATAAATTTCAGGTAATTAAAATTCATATTAACAATGTTTCAAAACAATCCTGCGTAATAACTAATCTTTGCTATTTCATTTTCAGGGGTTGCAATGTCATTGATTATATGGTAAACGGTTGTATTTTTGATCATTTCACAATTCTCAACACGATAATTCTTAAGTACAGTTTTATTAGATTATTTCCCACGTGTGTATGAAATAATACAGTAGTCACATTGATGCGGTGGCTTTACATAGACTTCCGCCTTACCCGCCTATCCATCTTACCATTGCTTGGCGGAGCAATCAATCATAGAATTATCAATTATTTTACTAATCTGTATTCGTATCAAGTTCAAGAAAAAAAATCGCACTTCAATTTTAGATTTAATCAGTTCGCCTCCTGTTTCTTCTTCAACCACCGCAAATGAATCTCCAGTCGCTATCTTGATCATCCTTTCCACTGATAGCTTGTAGTTGCAAATTTCAGGACAGATCAATTTTATTTCAAAATCAATGCGTTTTTCAACACATCAGTGTTTGCCATTTGCGTCAGAGGCGTTTTTTTCTTTTAAATGGATAGTTTGATAGTCTACCACCAAATGACAGCCTTGATTATTCTCTGGAAGCTAATTTCGCGAATTGAAGGAGTTTCATCGCGGATCATTCCTAAGCTGAGACATTTTGAGGGAGCGAAGTGGGCCTTTTTTTGAATGACTTGGTCTTCAACAGTCTGTATTCACTTGGAAAGAACCGGGAACAATGTATCAATTTGAAAAGATGTTTCAATGCACGTGAAGCAGCAAGATTTCACTTTATTGAGAACCATGATGGGACAAGCTTTCCTAATGTTCTGAACCAGAATTTCAAAACCCTGAGATGGTTTTGGAGTTGAAACATAGTCAAAGCAATCTGTTTGCCGTTATCCTCAATCTTACATGGTGCATGTTGCCAGGCAAAATTCATGATAGACAGATTTCTAGAGCAATGACCAGATGCGACAGCTCTATAAAGTTTTCATGCAAATCCTTGCTCAAAACTTCACAGTCTATTTTGATATCATCGCTCTTAAATGTTTTTGATTGATACTATACTTTTGGTAGTAGTAGAAGTAGTTGTAGTAGGCCTGGGATGGACTGAAGAGTTCATTCTAGCAGTATCCCTAAATTGAATTCGCAGTTCAGCTAGCCCAGCCTAGATGAGGTGCACATCGTTCATGGGCTGCCGGATGCTGAAGGCTCCAACGGAGGATGTTGCCGCCTACATTCACAATGCGATGGTTTCCTTCCGATCGCTCACGTGAAAGAGTTTAGTTTGGTCCAGACATTTCACCATCAATAACTTCGATGAGATTTCTTGAAGGGGTAATTCATTTGAATACAAGAGACATACGAGCCAATGCATTGGCCGTCTTTATTCAATTATTCCACTAGTGTATTTGTTCCCCTTTATGCCCAGTATTTACAGCTGTACCATCGCAGCTGATGGGAAGGACATTACATGTATTAACATCATTGACTACAAAATAATCAATGATTTCTGATGCATTTTTTTTGACAGATCCAGTAAGGGGTGTTACTTGTCTGCTGTCACGAGGAGAACCTTGCTTCTGTATGATATAAACATGGTCTTCTGTTATCATTCTGAAATGATTTGCGTCATCTTTAATGCGTGTCTCATCTTTTACACCATCAAAAGAAATACTTTCGAAGATCACTTCTCACTCTTTCCATGCCCTCTGCAATTTACTTCAATCCATTATGCCATCCTCATTATCTTTATCACGAGGTAAGCTCCTCTGAGCACTGCAGTGGCTATAGTTGCTGCTGCTCTATCTGATACACCAGTTTTATCAGGCAACGTAGCAAATGAGTTCAAAGTGATATTAGTTTAGTACGCTCTCCGTTTTTTTCAGTCCGTCTTTTTGTACTAGAGCTGGGTTCATAGGCTGGAGTTACGCTTCCACATAACGAATCAGTAGTAGAACTTCATAATGGGTGAACTCTAAGATCCTAACGAATAGATGTGTTGTCATTTCGAGTTGAAGGATTCTCTTGCTATCTGCATGCATCGGATTTGATCATTCTCCTAGTATCTTTGATTGATGCAGGTAACTCAACTGCACCAAGGACCTCTTTTCATGTGGTTCTTTGATCAATCAACAACTCATGTTCTGCTAAATAATGATTGCCATTTTTACTACAAGAAAATAAACTTAATTGCTTCCACTTGTAAGTCTTGATATCAAACAAAAATATACGTAGGTCTGCTGTGAATTAGTGTCCCCCTAAATAGAGAGGTATTGGAGGAAGTTCAGTGTTATAAGTATCTGCGCTCTTATGAGGAGAAAGTTTAAATAGTGGAAAGTGAAGTGAAGTCGCGAGTGAAGGAAGTGTGTGAAGTGTTGGGTGCACTGAAGTGTGTAATGTGCTGTAGGACGTTGGGGATGGAAGCCAAGAGAAAACTGCATGAATGTATAGTTGTCCCAACTGTGCTCTACGGAGCTGAGACTTCGGGGTGACAGTAGAAGAGAGAAGAAAGATGAATGTTTATCGAAATGATGTGTGTGACGAGCATGGCTGGTGCGACGCTTGGACTGAATCAATAACGACATAGTGCGAGTAGGTCGGAGATGGTGAAGATGTTGGAGGACAGAGTTGATTCGTGAGGGGTTCGGGCACATGGTGAGCGTGGATGAAGAGTGATTGGTGAAGAGGATGTTGCAGGCAGAGGTAAGTGAACGTAGGCCTAGAAGGAAACTGAAGTTTGGGAGGATGGATGGTGTGAAGCAGGCGTTGGGAAGAAGAGACTCGAATGTGGAGGTAGCGCGAGAGCGTGCATTGAATGGGCGTGAGCAAAGAATGAGTGTGAATGGATGATTTTTGACGCTTCCTTGATATGGTTCCCCGCCCTTGGCATCTTGTTGAAAGAGGATATTGTCGTGGACAGGGAGGCCTGGTCATGGTAACACAACAGGGGTTAACCAGTCACACTATCGGGCCCTGCTACAGACACTGACTTCAGACCGTCATCATGCCCCGGAGGATGTGTTGCGGGTTCTTACCGCCGGACCCTTTAACGCAAAATGGATGAGTTTTGTGCTTGTGAGTGTAGAGGAGTTTGAGGTGCGGCTTGCCGTTGGCCACATACCCTACCTGGGGATTCGGCCTAGTATCTGTATCTGGATCTGTTTTGATTCAACATTTTATCTAGAGTTGGAGAATCTGGATAAATTTATGTGTCGAGCATGAGAGCTTTTCAACTAATCATCAAAGATTCTCGTTTTACTTGCGCACGGAAATGAAGCAGTTCCCTGAGCGTTTTTTTAGATCTGCGGCCTCGATGTCGAATACATCATTCAATGGCTGATCTCTAGATGTGGTTTTCTTCTCCAACGCCACAAAGAGACAATATTCATGACATTTTCAGGTGTTGGAAGTCACTTACCTTTCAGTTCCTGAGGCTCTTCTTGTATTGGGCAGGTGTGAATCTTTACGGTAATTAAATGTTAGATAGGTTGAACATATTTGTAATATGACAATCAGAAAAAGGAAGAGAGAGATTTGATTTGATATAAATTCATTTGAGCCTCATTCCCACAAGAGCCTCGAGTGCATCGAGTGCATCGAGTGATTTCCCGTAGGGCACGAACATCATCCATTCTGGTAAGTTCGCACACTCTCGTGTGCGGAAAGATTTATCTTGTCAAGGTTAAATCAAATACATGTTTTGACTGTGGCACTAGCCCACACAGTTGCGTACAGGAACGAAAAGTGTTAACGCATATTCACGGAGACGTATTGTTATCTCTGTGCGGTATGAGGTGGAGAGACAACCTCGCTTGCACAGATGTTTGGGGTTTCTACAACCTCGTAGAGTCCAATATGGTACCATAAATTCCCGTGTGGTTCCAAGAAACGTTATCATTCAACCTACACTGCTGCAGAGACCCAAGGAATCGCATTCGTCCCTAGGAGGCCGGGTGGTAATGCGCCCTAACACTTGCTGAGGTCGAAGATGAAGAGACAGAAAACCCGGATTCCATGCAAGAGGTCTACACTCAGGGTATCAAATCTCCCTCGTGAAAAAGTAATAAATGAAAAAAGCAAGTAGGTGTCTTAGAAAAACTTTCATAAAAGCAAGCGTGCCACTTTGCTGCCCCACATAAGCCATCTGAGAAGAGAACTGTTAGAACCAGTATGTGTGTTTTTGCATGTATGTCACGGTGTGTGTAGGTGTGTGAATGTGTGTGTGTTTGTGTGCCTAACGACACCTTTAACAGTTGTTAAGAGGGAATTCGCAATATCCTAAAGACGATTTAATCCAAACATAAGAAGCATAAGGTAAGTACAAGTCAAGTCAATTCAGAATGGTGCAGAGGAAAAGAGACGGTGAAGGGCGAAGATGCGGGAGCCAGAAAGGAAATTAAGGTGTTTACCCTCCGGTTGGGCCATGACTCCGTGCGTCCCGCGAACCGAACATATGCCTGTGGAGGATAAATCCTTACTAAGCTTAATTTTAGCTTCGCCATTAATCATTCAAGTAAAAAGTGTAGAATTGGAGCCCAATAGAAATGAAGGGGTTTCACACCTCAATTCCTATGCAATGATTGTTCAAATTTGAATATATGATTGAAATACCAAAAAAGAAAAATGATAGCATAGCGCGTGAGTGTGCAATTTGTCTGATGATGGATATTTTTATTTGCAAATTGTTGACATGCAAATGTGATGGCTATCTCACCCAATATCGCACTCTTAAAATTCAAGAAGTATAGAAATCCATCTCAAGGCATTTTAGAAGTCAAACTGTACTCAAACTGAGAGTGTGAAAGTTAATATTCCAACTTGAACAGCGTACTATTTCATATACCCCAATTGGATTAATTGTGATACTGATGTATACCCCGTGAAAGCGTTGAATGGACGCTTGCATGGATGCAATATGGTGGGAATTTTTGTACCATTAGGTTCAATTTATTTACGAATGTATCTTACGAGCAACACGGTCACTATGTGATCATAAATCATCTAATGTAACGGATGTCTAAATAAAATATTTGATATTTATCAAACTGATATACATCACCTCAGAGTCAGTCTTTAGTTTAGGTCGGATATTACTCGAGGAATGATCAATGATTTTTGGTCAAGATTACTTTCCGAAACCAGGAATTCGAAACTTACGAATCCTTATTAATGGAACCACTTGAATTTTTTTTCGCCCGCTACTCAAGAAATTACTCAGGGCAAAATTTGATAGATCTTCACTTGAAATCGTGCAAATCATATGTTTTGGTTAATCGTGTACAGAACCATGCATCTTTTAGTACGCACAATCGAAAGAGGACTCTTATTGAGCAGTTGACCCGCTTGAAACGCTTGTTTGAGAAGAAAAAATCTCCAGAACCATCTCAGATGTACGCTCGACCCACATTGATGGACGTTGTAGCACTCACATGCACCGCTTGGTGGCCGAGACAGCAGCTTTGCGAGAGATTATACTTTACTCCAATATGAGACGATGGCAGAGGTAGCACACATTTGAGCGCCCCTTCCTGTGGTAGCACAAATGCGAGAGTCGCTGGTCAGGCTGCCACAGCTTCACCGTAGCCTCCAACTCGTTCGTGGAAGCCTCGGCTTATGATTACGTTAAACTGAACCTCAACAGAAGAGTTCAGTCTACTCTCGAGCGAAAATATTTTTCACGTTTACTTTCTGGAGAATGAGTAGTTGTGGAGTTTAAATTTTTAGAGTGGGCACCTGCAACATGCAACATAAATGTTTCATTACCAAAAATACACGAAATTGATAAGATCTAATGCAGATTTTTTTATTTAAACAACATTTTGCCAGTTTCCCGACTAACCCGTTCTTCATAATTTAGTCTAAAGAATGAGTCTACCGAACGATTTCAAAGATGCGCAGAGTACCGCTCTGGTGGGTCTCATGTCCACCGCTTGATGAAGTCGTGAACCACTGTTATAGAGGAATGTGCTGACCATATTAGGTGTCACAATTTTCGCTAGGCATGTTGATTATCTTGCGCCATACACCAATGACCAACTAAATTAGGAATCTGAGTACCTGCAACGATCTCAAAACAGTGAATACATTAGTTACAAATTTGGACATTGACGCAAGGGAGAATCTCCAAATCGAGGGACGGGGGCCGACGGCAAAGTCGCACGAAGTTCCTCTCACGCACTCACCTACCAAATCTAAGCCCTTTGGCACTAATCAGTCAAGCGAGCACTCCGCAACACACATTTGAGGTGTGGAGTGAGGTCCCAGATCAGTGCCCGCTTTCACTGGTTTATGATTGCTGCGTCAGAATAGCAGGCGTTCCTCCATCGACGTCCGTGGCAGGTATCATCAACAAATCGTCACTGACGGGAAAGAGCATCAGTATTGCGTTAAAAAAAATCAATCACATACATTCTCGACGAACAACAATCCATTGCACTCTGTCTCACGACCTCCACTCTGGTGTCTCTCCTTCCTTACGCTCGCGCCCCGCCATTTATCCAAGCCTACCTCCACTGGCTTCCGCTTGCAACCTTTCACCAATCTCTGTTCATCCATCCTCACCAAGAGTCCAAATTACGTCGGAACATTTGATTCAGCAGCCCTCCTACTTCTCCATCAAATCTGTCGTAATCCAAACATCGTCCAAATTGATCATGTTCTATACATGATCAATAAGGAAGTTTAAACTACTCCTCACTTCCTTTCTCTTCCCCACAATTCTGAGCCTCGTAGAGTTCGCTCTATATCAGTGCCGAGGTATTTATACAATGCATTTCAGTGAAACTTCATTTAGGTGGACCCTGATTCCGATCTGCAAACCCTCTACTACTCCAAAAGCCACACGGTTCCTTGCCAGTCATCATGAAATCATCATGCATCATCTCTCTTCTGATTCCCTTTCCTAAATTTGTCTAGATCTAAAAAGAAGCATTTCAGATAGAGACGGTGTAATTATTGCTCTAGAAATCCGTGTAACTTTTTTTTAAATGGTGTTGTTCTTCCAGCTATTGGTGATGAATCATCGATAACTTAATTATTCCTACCTCGTTAGGGTAGTTTATCGAAGTAACACGACTGTTGGGGATTTTTGGCGCAATCATGTACAAATCGATTCAACGATGATGCTGGTTTTCATGCGATTCCATGTACAAATGGCCCAGATGTATATATTTCTGATAGTGATGCTATTGACAGACGATTAAACCAACACAAACACGGTGCACTTATGAAGCGCATAAGGGATGAGTATAATATAGTGTCTGTTATCGATGCAGTTTTTGATAAGATATAGAGATACAGACACTAGCCGAATTCCTTAGAAAGGAGTTGGTCAATAGCGAGGCACACCTCATGCTCCGCTCATGAACTCACACGCCAACCAACTAAGCCCTTTGACGCTGATCAGTCTGGCTAAGACTCCGCATCACACACTTCGGATCAGGAGTGAGGTTTGAAATCAGTGTCAGCAGCAGGGCGCGACACCGTTCACGAGCCCTCCCCCAACCACGTCCATCCCGTCTCTCAACGAGACCCCAAAGGCGGAACGCACATCAGGGCTTCGTCACAACTAAATGAACGTTTTCGAGATGAAATGTTTTAGTTTCATGACCGGAGTGACGCTGTGGGATAGTATCAATGATGTTGTTCCAATTAGAACCTGGATGATGAGGAAGTGAGAGAACAGAGTAGATTCACGTGTTCTTAGGTTGGTTGGGCGAATGGTGAAGATGGTGAAAGGGGGGATATGAGCGGAGGTAGGACTAAAGTTAGACCGATGATTGGGTAGATGGATAGTGTGAAGCCGGCGTTTGGAAAGAGTGACATACATATGTGTGAAGGACGCGAGATTGGGTGCAATTAATAGGCGTGAGCCGAGATTGTTTGTCCCTTTGACTTAAATAATAACAATAGCCTCTGATTATTTGAGAACATTCCATCTATAGGAAGATCAGTAATTGCTCTGGTTCCAGGATGATGTTAGTCATCGTAATGAAGAGCAGCTGAGTAGACGGTATTCAGATGCCTAAATTGTTCAAAGATTGTTTTAGACTCAAGACTTCAATGTAGTTAGTTAGTATTGTGACATCTAATATTTCTACCCCATTAAATTTGAATATGTAGATGGTTGGTATTGTGACATCTAATCCGTTTACCCCTTCCAATTTGCAATATTGTTCAGTTTTTTTAACAAACAATTAATGATGTGTATGTATTCCGTAACCTAATCGTTGTAGATACTCGGATATCTAACTTGGTTGACCATTTCAATCAGACCCGAGATCATTTGCATGACTGGCGGGTATTATGGGACCTAATTTGGTCAGCTCAAACCTCTACAAAGTTGTTCACCAATTTACTAAACTGTATATTATACGTAAATTATTCGAAACCTAATAAAGATAAACATTGTCTGACCCAAATCCCTACATGTAAGCCTCTATCTTCGACTACTACGTTAACTTTCAAGCCCTGAAGAGGATGTACGGATGAACATAGAAACGCAGGCTATTAAATGATGTCAAAATGTATTTTTCCTGTTGGTTAGTAATTCATTTATAATATGAGGCTGACCTTATTTCGATCGGATGCAGGTCACACCCGGATTGGGGTTCAAGCCGTATTGATGTTTGTCGCCCAGTCGCCCAGTAGCGTGGAGTGAGTTATGACCGTTTAGTGTAATGGAAGTACATCGTTTTCATAAAAACTAATTCCAAAGCACTTTAGTCAGCTATAGCGTAGATTGTTGGTGGAGGAATCAGTCTGATCGTGATTGTAGCATCTTCAAATTTCTATGACATATTTTATTGATTATCAAAGGAAATGAAACTCACCGGATAATACCACAAAATTTTGAAGTTCCACGATCATGATAACCAGCTGTAGAAAAATGGTGGCCGGGAAACAAGATGATCGTTATACTCAGGATGATATCAGTTCCTGCTATACCAAAGAGTTCAAATTACGACGCAGCAGTCACGCGAACTGAAGTCACAGTTGATCTCATGACCAGAGTACCTGAAGATAACATAATGGTATTTGAGGCTTCAATTTGCGCCTACTGCATTGTCATTGTTTACAATGGATATAATTTAGAAGAAAAAAATCACCTCAGTCAATTGATCTGAATATCCTTTATCTGCTTACGTGAATAGAAATGAAATACAAGACCGACGCTAAGACGGTCACTGTGATCCATGAACATCAATATGGCCTTAAGTTATTTGACAATTACCTTTCAAATTATTCCTAGAACGAACCTTTAGAACTGATTTTCCGAATGTAGTTGCTGAAAAGCAACATTTGACGGATATAACCATAACACATTTCAAAATAATAAAGTCGCACTTCACATTCTCTTTTCAGGTCCAACTGTTGGATTAGGAATTATTTCTCTAGTTTATTGCCTGCCAGAAGTAAAAATTTGTTCCAGGTCGATTCACTTTCCACTTATGTGCTATGCAATTATGGTGTCAAAATGAATCAAATCAAATGACTTTCAACGTAATACAAATCAAAATGATCTTTGGAATTCGAGAGATGGTACCAACAAAAACTGTTTTTCAGTTCTATGGTAAAGTAATGGGGATGAAACAAATGAGTCTAAATACGAACAGTAATTACTGCATTCTAAACGAATAAAAAGAAACGAAAGCTTTGTTCACATCGCTTGTAGAATTTCGACGATGTTTCTGTCTCTATTCCATGAGTAAAATTTAAAAGTTTGATTAGAAAACGGTTACCGTTAAATGAGTAACGGAATTGTCAATTACAAAACGAAAACGTAAGAAAAGGCGACGATTTTGTGATTTATTTCGTATTTCACATCTTCACTCTGGAATCAACAAGACCGGTGCATTAATCAAGAGGTGTACCTAAAATCCGAACAGTCTTCTATATGAAATGAAATTGAATAATTAATACTTATCTACATGTTAGCACATAGTTCTGCCATACTAGACGGACAGTTTGGCCACAAGGAGGACAGTTCGACCACAAGACGGACAGGCGGACAATTGAAAAACGTTGCAAATAATAATCGGACGCGATTCTATGGAATATTATTTCCCATCTGACTTGAGAAAAAAATTGTGACGGAACTGTGATCCTAAGCGCTATATGAGTACACGTGGCAGGAATTTGGAAAATCTCTCACGTTCCGCATGCTTTACGAGATCTTTATACCGCATCAATGTTATTTAGAGGCATTTGACGGTCTTTATGATCAATGTTAGCACCACTTACTACCCCTCATAAACACGAGCCCATGCATGAAGAAGATTGTGAGCAGTAGAGAGGCCCACGTCGCGTTGCCAGCTGTATTTCAGCTTGCTCTAACATACAGTGACAGTTACAGCTGAGAAATGAATCAATTACGGAAATAATGTGGCTGAGCAGTAAATGTATAAAAACATCAGTGCAGCACACGTTCTCCTTCCTCCAAATGAAGGATTGAACATTTGTAATGTCATATTGTGATTATGAAAAAAATGTACGGACGTACTCACAGTCCCATCACATTCACACACGACTTATATAATAACCGTATTACTTGGCAATATTGTTGAAAACTCACAGATGATTGCCATTGCCTCGCAGGGTTCTGTAGCAATTCTATTACCTCCGTAAACTGTAAACTTTGATCATCGAATTACAGTTAACATTGAATAACAGTAATAAGTTCAAAAGAATGAGGTGTTTTATAGTTATCCACACTATGTTGGCGAGCCAAATAATCAATAAATGTCCATAAAAATAGAAACGGGGTTTGATCTCCTTCAACTAAGTGTTGTGAGTTAAAGTTAGGCTACTAATCCTCATAGTAGCAATCGAGAGACCCACGTCTCTATTGCTTCAGCATCTGATGTTTTTGAAGTTTGTGTGTAAAACAGCTGTTTGGGAGGTCACCTTTTATTGCATCAATATCGCTTGCTAACAATTGCGATTGAATCAAAATTTGTGGGTTGCTCAAATGTGGTACATTTTTCAGACCGATGTCAGCAGGTGTAGTGATCCTTGAATGCAAACCTTTCTACAACTGACAAGGCACACCATATTCAGATCAGTTGCTGTTCAACGTAGTCCAATTTGATCCTAAAACCTGTCTCGATATCGTTCGTGCTTCCGCAGGATCGGCGTCTGGATAGCGTCCTTGTTGTAGGAGCACCGTCCTCTCTGTACCATCGATGTTTCATCAGGACGTGGCTCCTGAATCCCGCCCATGCTTCAATAACAATTGCGCCTTGGTTTAAGGAGCTCCGGTGTCTCGAGTCCGCCCGTGTTTCAATCATAATGTCGACTAATGATGTTACAATCTGGATTCCATACTCAATGTATTTAGATAATGTTTGATGATGTGTATCAGATATTGTTATATATGTTGTCTAAAGGCCCGAGCAATTTCTGACATCGCATGATCTTGAACATTCTCAAAAAAACTGTGATTATGTTAGGTGTGCAATCTAATTGTCCCATTTAAGGTACTCCTGACACATGTGCTAGTCCTACCTAATTTATTTCATTGATAAAAT
>SDVV010017332.1:0-14013 GCA_016164225.1 Gammarus roeselii | reverse complement strand
AAATATATATAGGGTCATTTGTATATATATACTTCTGCCGGCGGTGAATAACACATTGATATATATAACGAAAATGACATTTTTTCCCTCCTGTAGGCAGTCGATGTGATACCCAAAAATTAAATTATTCAGGAAGTGGGATGTAATTTTGGAAAAGTATAACACTTGGATCCGGAGTTGAGCTACCAAATATTATTTGCCTGAATATCCATGCAACTGTTCATAACTACACCCGTGAAGGCTGCGGTACAGGAGAGTTATAAGCACTGCCGAATAGGGTGAGTGTAATTTGTGTCTGTACTTCCATGTAGCGCTAAAATAATTCCAGTCATTGTTGTATGATTTTCAATAATTAATTTTCTTCTTAATTGCGGCGATAATTTCACGGTGGAGATGGTTGAGGACAACAACACAAAACTGACCCTGTTCATGATGTTGCGGCGAAAAGCTAGACTGAGTTCATTTCGAGGAAAATTATACACTATTCAAGACACTTTGCATACACGCCAATTACATTGGGAAACAAGCAGCCTTTTAAACATTCGGTCAGTCCCACATTCCCTTCACATCCCTGGCATCATGGCTCGTTTGGGCTCCTATTTTCCGACGCGAGGTCATTCGGAAGTCGTTTGCCGGAAATGGCGGCAAACGTCAGAGAAATGTATTTAAATAGGAAAGGCTTTGTTTATCCTGGAACACATTCACCGAAGAGCGAGAGAGGTCAATGCGGTTTGTACTGCATGAGAATAAGTGTGCTTACAAAATTAAGAAGGCGGGTGTCTTTTGTGATCAGTAATCGTTCCGTAAATACTGTAGCATTGTTATCAGAGATCAGACATAACTATCTACATCGTGAATCGTGTAATTTATGTGTGTCTTATTTAATCGAGGGCGGTGTTAACGCGTTAACATCAACTATCGCTCTCCCAACAATGCAATGCTGCATTGCTGGAATGATTTGTACTTACACGAACCCATTCCTACTTTAACGACCGATTGAATTATTTACGTTAGGGATTCAGATGTTATTTGCTTCATGTTCATTCACATTTAAGAAAAAAATGACACAGCGTTGTGACAACACTGACCTTATTAGAACTTGGTTACACGTAGAAACTAAATGGTTCCAGACAAAATCATACATAAAACTGATTGCTGAGAACGAAATCTTTATATTACTCTGTCAAAGAATTAGTTAGCAATATTAGTGAAAGTATTTCGCATAAATGATGTCGCAATTCCACAGCCCGATTGCGGGCAATCAGGCCGTTTCATTGAATTTGATGCAAGTGTTGAAATTAATTTGATCCAGATTTTCCAACGATGTCATCTAATCCACCTGGGTCCTCGATTACAGTGGAGCATTGTAAGATTTTATTGCGAATGATGCCGCAAGTCTTAGCAACCGTTTTACTTTTGAAACCATTTGCATCATCCTTACCACCTGAAATACCTTCAAAAACAGTACAATTTTTGTCCCACTTCTCATTCCTGGTCCAGCTCAGCGGCTCAACCAAATAAAGAACTCTTCAACTTGCTTAGCCTAGACATTTCTGAACAAATCCCTTGCGCCAAGTTACTTCTAGCATTATCTCGAACGAACACCATGCATCACACTCTGGAGAGAATAGTCGCATTTGGGGGAAGTGAATAGGCTTCCAAATATTGCTAACAAATATTCGATATGTTTCATCCAAATAAGGCGTCAAATGAATCACAGAGGTCGATTTATACCCTATTATATAAGTATGATCACAGCACATAAGATCGTCACTTCTGAGAACAGCACAAATGCCCAAGACTCCATCTTAAAAGTCAGTTGATTTTCCTGGGAGACGAATCAATCTCAGAGTATGATTTTATTCCACCATTGATACACTGTTGAAGTCAAGGCTATTCGCCACTGTCTTATTTGCTTTGTGCGTAGAGTCTAGTCCAAACAGGCTAAGAATTGCATTGAAATCCAACTTTCGTTGCCCCTACAATTAACAATGACTCAAAATGACAAATGAATATCAGGAAGCCAATTTTTCTTTCCTACTGGTTGTTTCCATACAAACAAGGTTTTTAATATATTGCATAAAGAAGTTGTACGTAATTCGCTCACATATTTGCATAGTCAGATGGTAAATAACAATGATATTTAAGATTTGTTGATGATATTCATTTGCAATTAAACTGCAACAACTAATATTGGCTACCAATCACGATATAAATGATCATTTTCCAAAATGATTATCTCTCCGCAAAATATGTTATATGTAAGTCCAATCAATACACGTCAATCAGTGTGTTTCGGATCTTTTGACAAATACATATAAGGAATTAGGGGATGATAAATTCTTGTGCTGGTTATTACTGTCGAATTGAGTGGGCAATAATATCAACTGTTGTCACTTATAATAGTTTTAATAAGAGGTTAACAAATTGACAAGTTTGGTACAAAACTTCTCTAGAAACAATTACTTCGACACTTGTTTTACTTCATTCATTTATCCATCAGTGGCTATTGGCAATCAAATGCAATAAAAAATTATAGAAAAAGTCTCCCATGATACCTAGAGCGGGCAACATAATTATTGTTCTCTGCAACTGCAACACTGTTAGTTCTGTAAAATGCTTTACGCTGTGACCGTTGAATAATTTATTTGAGATTCTAGTTGTGCTATTTTTCCACAAAGAAAAGCGACAGAGCATCAAGGAAGTTGGTTTTTATTTACCAAGCAGCTGTTTTTTGCTAGCGCTGATGGTGAAGGCTAATCGGATTAAGTCGACAAATGATGAAGAAAATAAAGAATTTCTCAGACCTCTGAAGAGTTTCCCGATACTCCAACCTCCTGGGGTTTGAGACAACAGATGGAACACCGATTTTAGAAAAAAGTAATGTTCTTGATATCATGAACACAAAAGGGAAGATGCGAACGTGATCGGGTAAACAGCTACATTTTTTTCCGTATAGGAAAAAATCAGAGATGAAGGTCATAGGTCTGAATATTTGTTAGTGGATGAGCAACTCAATTAAATTGTGTTGTATAACTGATGCGTTATGAGAGAAAGTTTTCATTTGTATTCGTCATTGATGTACGGTGATTTTTATTTATCCATGCCGTAAAGAAGTTTTTTTTTCTAGTTATACATTATTCATGATTCATTGCAGTCAAAACCACTTCTCACCATTAAAAATGACACCAACACTGTTATCTGCCAAGTCGTTAAAGGTGCACAAGAAACTTTCACCTCTTTGTTTTGCTAGGTCATGTTACTTTTAAACAATCTATTATTACTTTTTTCAGAAAGCGCTCTGTAGAAGATTGATAGATTGGAAAATATCTTAAGAAACCTAATTTTCAAACCAAGAAGAGTTTAGTCAAATTTCCATTCCTTCGTGGTCAAGGTCAGCAGCTGGGTGCGATCATTGTTCCAAGTTTTTTAACGATCACATGAATGAGCAAAATTTGTAAATTGTTTGGATGCTCTACTATTATATACAAACTATGATATACCAACCTGTTCTACGGAAGTAGATTAGCTCGGAGAGTTTGCTCCAAACTGTAGTAGTACTAGAACGCGTTCATACATGCAGAATGGGCGGATGACCTTCTTCTTCAAATCGCTAGTCATTCGTGCGCAGTTTTTCGGATGGTAATTACTAATACTCTCTAGAAAATATATCAGACTATTTTAACGCTTAAATGACTGCCATGTTATTGAATGGACTCTATTCCACTGATATAAATTGTGAAAAAAAAATTATGGCAAGAAATTTAGTGCTCCTTTAAATATCAATGAATGATAGAGAAACATATGGACCTACGTGTCTATCCATCAAATAATATACTTCTTGTCATACATTTAGGGAAGCTGTCTTGGTTATTATTGTTGTACTGCCCCACGCGTATTATTATCGTGAGGCCAACAACACACTGGCCCTAACGTCCAACGTCCTGCAAAGCCCTCAGCACTATTAGCAACAACATGGTACAGTGCGAGCGGGCTGATCTAGCGTCACACAGTGAATCACCTTGATAAAGCGCTCCTCATCTCACACTCCCAAAGTTTGAAAGGTCGTTTAGAAGCACTTTCAAACAATTTTTTTTAAATGTCAAATACGTGCAGATATTCATAAATCAAAATTGCAGAGATTTATTTACAATTGGTAGAACATGAATTTGCTATCGAATACATCACTACCATACGCTTGACAACCAACTCCACTGCTTAGCCGACCGCGATATTTTTCTGTCGCATGTTTGAGCCGATTGAATTCATTTCTTCTTTGAGTCTATACATACCTAAATAATACCCATTTAGGACACCAAACGAAACCTTTTCCATCCGTACAGCAATACTGGCTTAGCATCGCCCACCGTCACGAAACAAGCCCAGTCGTTATGAACAAATTTGCATTTCAGCCGCATCACGAATTAATCACCGACGATATAACATTATGAGTGTACCAAAAAACGACTAATAACAGTGAAATAAACAGTCGAACCATTTTACTTGGAACTCTTCTTTTCATTAGAATGTTCTAAATGGACTACCGAAACATTTGTGGATCGTAGATTAACAAAAAAAAAGCCTAAACTGATAAACTTTCATGCAGTACGGAAACTACCAGATATTCCCGTCCTTCGCTCTCCAACTCCAGTTATTCCCGTCCTTCGCTCTCCAACTCCAGTTATTCCCGTCCTTCGCTCTCCAACTCCAGTTATTCCCGTCCTTCGCTCTCCAACTCCAGTTATTCCCGTCCTTCGCTCTCCAACTCCTGACGAGCGAGTTGTTTTCCATCCTAACTAACACAATTCCCCAAATAATATGCATCCGAAGCCCTCAATTAATAAACTAAAGCCATCGATACACGCGCATGCTGAATCGATATGATTGCGCTCATGCTTTCGTAGGTGCAAAAATATGGCCTGAACAAATTGCAATTTAGAAGGGAACAATATAAATTGAAGAAATAAATGATAATTGAAAAGAGATGACCATACAAAGCAACCATATTTGTAACTGATTGAGACAAATTTTTCCTTTCCGCAATCAGGGGCTTAACATACTTCATTGGATAGTTCTAATGATATCGGACATAATCAAAAACCATTTGGTTAGGAAAACACAGTAAAATTAGTGTTTAAGTTTCTGAGTTTCTTTAGAACTTTGTCTCAGTGGAGATACTCTTAAAATTAAAAAAAAATCCAAGTCTAGGAACGATTCTACATTTTGTGAAAGGTAAAAATCCCTTTCAAATATGTAATGTGTAATTAAGAATATAATTTATGTTCATACAAGGTGTGTTCGAAATAGAGCCATTTCGGTGTTGTTAAGAATTTTCAGGGCAGATGTCGATGGAGCCGGAACCCAAATAAAGACACAATAGTGAATCAAGCAAGCATTTCTAGGATATTGTCCGGTAATCGAATGCAAATTTTTCTCTTCAATAGCATTAAGCAATAAGATTCGAGGGCACACTTTATTATGAATATACCTGTACATTTATCTGATTACCAATCCATATCAACAAATGAATAGTAAGTTTCAAATAATTAGTGACACTAGATAAAAAAGTAGACAATAAGCTTTGGCTAGCAATTACAGCAAAAGGCGCAGCAAAAACATCTTGATAACTTGCCTCAAAGCAAATGAAGGTGGAAATGTTGAGCAAATGCGAGTTACTGTTGGCAACAATATCAAGCACACACAGGTGCACTCTGCAGTTCTATTTACACAGCCAGGAGATCCAGTCGACCAAAATAATTGTTCCTTAAGTCAAGTATAGAATTTCCAGCTACTGAACATCAAACAAACAACGTAACGCTATCATGAACAAGAACAATCACATAAACAACAACATAACGAGCATTGCGAATAACATATCTAATCATCAACATCAGAATTGCAATAATTAATTAGCGTAGTCAAATGCCGAATGAAACGTACAGCAACAACAACTGTCCTCGGTTGCACTCGGATGAGAAACCAGTATTTGCTGCACCTCTCTACACCAACAGTGTCGTCACATCGGTTAACGAGCTAGGCCTGCAACTTCAGCCGCGGAGCTATGCACGCAATGGATAAAGGCCGACCGAGGCGAGCCTCTTCGACAGTGAGGGACAGCTAGTTATTTCGCAGGCATCAGTCGACAGTGGGAAACGGATAAACACTGACAAACTGTCAGGGCGAGCATCACCTGTCAAGCTGATCAGTGAGACGGCAGTGATGAGTAGGTTGAGAAACCAAGATACTGTCTTCGTAGCAGTCTTTGAACTCATTAGCCCGATGAACTGGAGTTACGACTAAACCATATCCGAACAACTTCGTTCTGTTTAATCTTGCTATTATTAAAGACTATATTGGTGATACAAATTATTCGAGAAAACCCCTTAGCAAAAAATTCCCTATTCTTAAATCTTTATGATCCTACTTCATATTCAACTCAAAATGCTTTCTTGTTAGATTAATTGAGATTGCTAACAAATGTTGCTTGTGGTTCAGCCTTTTATTTTTATTGAGTTTGAATAGAACTGGAAATCAACATCGTCTACATCTTTCGCTTTGCCGACCGTCTCACTTTTGTGTTAATAAATATTTATAATTTGTGCGTGTACTCCAGCATTGTATTTTTATCCTATCAGGATTTCATTGTAACTGAAATTGAATGGCACATTTTTATAATCAAATTTACAACTATAAAGACTGCAATCAACAGTTTATAACATAAGTCGTAGTCACAAGTAAACATCATAGACTTCTTCATCACGCTTTGCACGAAATTGAAAATATATTCAGTAATGTTTCCGGCATAGTAGATGAGATTGAGTAGCCAGGTGTGTCATATCATTTCTGCTGATGAACTCCTCCACAATTCAACTTCACTAAGACAATTTTATCATCATGACATTAATTATTGAATGTTTTAAAGACAACTTCTTAGCCACCAAATCAATATAACAGATGTCACTGCACCTCCTGCGCTAGGACTCTGTGAAATCAAATTGACATACGAATAATAGGCTTTATTTATTCAACCGAATTTCATTGTTTGCTGATAAATAGAAGGCTGATTGTTTATTGATAACCAACAGGGTTACTGTAGTCCCTAAGCCTGAACTCTCGTTCACCAGGAAAGGATTGAGAACATTTTCGCATATATTTATTGTGCTAATGAGATTCAAGCAATAAGATCGGTCAACCGTAGAACATCGGAAATATCGATTCACATTTTATCACTAAAACTTAATGAAATTTTTAGTAGCATCGATGTAGGTCACAATAAAGTGTATATTATTAAAGATTTCAAGTTAATAAGCTTCAATTTCACCGATCAAATTCAGTTGCTTACTATGGTAGGCATTTTTTATCCCATGTTTTTTATCTATTAATTACTAAACCCAACCTTCCATCTGCTGTATCTTCAACATTTCTTACTAACGATTTTAATTGTATAACTCGGCAGCTGTGATCATTTTGGTTGTCTCCGACAACCACCATTTTTTTATTCAGTTGACAAATTATCCCGCCTGCGAAACCTTATTGCAATAATAAGTCGTAAATATATCAACCGAAATATTCTAAATATCAAGAAGACACTGAGACTCCATTGCATTATTGACATATTGTAATAGACCACTCATTTAGTAGTTCGAGTCTCATACCCTTGTGATATCAAAGTTGCTTCGACACAAATAAGCTGAGAATCAGCGTATGACACCAAGCTTGTTTGGAAACACAGGCTGTTCTGCCGAAACAAACAGCAACTTCTCACGGATAAACATGAATATAAACGTTACAAAAATATGTTCACCAACTGACAATTATTCCTGTTAAAAGTATATTCAAAGTCTGATCGAGACCTTTCGAGGAGATAGTAGAAAAGTCGGGAAAATCATTATCATCCTTCTTGAAAAAAATAAAAAAACTAACTTTGATTCAATTATTATTGATAACGAGATCATCACGGATCCACAAACGATTTCAAACGCTCTAAATAATCATTTTATTAGTATTCATATTACCCTAGGGGAATTAATCAATAGCAACAACATCACCTTAGATCATTATTTAGTAATGGGAACACCCGCACAGAAAATTATTTACCATTCAGACCAGAGAGGAGTGAAAACATTCATAAGTCTTTTGTGAAATAGTAGCAGCGCTGCCAGGTAACATACCAACCAATGTAAGTAAAGTCATCTCGTGATAAGTGTAGCTGCCTTCACATAACTCATTGACAAGTCATTTAATCAGCGTGTTTTCCTGATGAAAGTTGGTTATGCTTAAAAATATACAGGCAAAAATGGAATAGAAACAATCGCCTAATATCAGTCGTACCAGTCATTTTCAAAGAGTTTGGAAACTTTTTTATGCCAGATTATATGCTAACTTTGTATCTAATAACCTACTTAGCCAAAAGCAATATGGCTTTAGTGAATTGTAATAACATGCTCTATTGACATTCAACAGGGAGCTTATTAATGTTTTCGATGGTGGGGAAGTCTCAATTGCACCTTCTAATGACCTCAGTAATGCTTTTGATTAAGTAAATCATGATTTTATGGTAGCGAAATTCCCGCATTATCGAGTTAGTTCCATTGACATAAATTCATAAAACTTCATCTTATTGACAGAAAATACATAAGTGAGTTGGAATTATACACCATTATTTGAAAGATTGCGGATGGATGATTTTAGTGTTATTCACTAAGACCTTCTGAATGATTTTATTTTTATCGTATTTTTTTTATAGCGACACGTGTTATTATTTATTTGCTCGATTGTTCTGTTGCAAACTATCGTGTCGAAGTAGTACATGTTAACAATTTTGATCAACTTTGAAAAAAAAAATCCGGGACGGCAGGAAATCAATATAATTCTTGCACAGACTTCTGAACCGACAAAGGCGGCGTAAATAATTGGGGGAAATACCCCTAGCTAATCAGGAAAACCGGTCTGTGGAAGAGGTCCCTAACTGACTACATCGATAAATGTTTCGATCAAAATTAAACTTGATCAGGGCAATAATAAAATTGAAGCGGTTTTCCGTCAGTTTTGATAAAAAGAAATACACATCAGTAGATATTTCTTTCGAACGCAATTGAGGCTTAGACATGAAAACTGACAGCGTTACCGAAGAGCGCATGCAGAATCAACCTGATGATATAATGCACCTAGTCAAGATCGAATTGTGTCCAGTCTTTGGCACAAAATAAATTATTGGCTCTAGTTATGATTGTTCTGTGACTGGCAAAATTCAGTGACTAGATGCAATATTGTGTTACAAGGCCCAACTCTACTAGGAGGGATGGACAAAATATTTTTTAAATAAATCCAGGTACTCTAATGAGCTCTACGTCACCTCTCAAAGGGGGTGTAGGGCAGAAGGTCAAGCAAGAATGCCTATGTGACCTCCTGCCCTACGCAGCAGAAATGTCCATGTCGATGATCCCCAGCAAATGATGCTTTTGAAATGCCCAGAAAACACGACAGCCGAGTCAGATAGTCTAGCAGCGCGTCTGGTCTTCATATGCACTCATGCAGAGGGACATCCATCAATGCACATCTCATGCATAGGAACATCCATCAATCCTATGCACAAATAACAATTGATTATTTTTCTTACCCCTCTTCAAATAATCCGTATAGTATGCCTGACGGGTCAAAAAACTATTGTCATCATGCAGTCTTCCAAGTTAAATTTTTCATTAAAAAATGCATCCTGAACAACAAGTAACTTGCACACCTAATGAATTTAAGTTAATCTACTTATTAGGAAATGAATTGCATACATTGGCTAACATCCTGCGGGAAATAATTTACCTAATAGACTAGCCCAATAGAGTGCCAACCAGAAAATACCATCAACTACTTAACCGCTATTGCCTCCAGCCGTTATAATCCTCATGGAGTGCCCTAATAGTTTCCCGTCAGTAATTATTTCCCAGCAAATGTACCATGAACGTCCAAACTGACATATCATTATGTTCTGTTGTGCAACAGTTGGTGAATTGTTATTAAATCTGTTTCCTCTGTCTAAATATCAGTTACCTCTGCGCTCTATCACAGGAGTGGGATAGACTTTCAATGTTGAATTTCAATGTTGGATTTGTTAAGAAAAATCATTGCACCATTCAAAGTCAATATAAACACAAAAAAACTAACTATGACTCGTATCTGCAAGCGCAAAAAATTTTAATATCCAACTTTTGAATTGTCCAAATATATTTCGATGTGCAGTTCCCTCAACTTTCCAGGCAAGTTGTGACCACCAGCAAGACCGTCCTTTCATTCATCCACGAGGCCCAAACACATAAACATTTACGCACTCTTTCGTAACGTCACATGGATACGGCCTATTTAATATAATTTGGTGGTCGATATCGATTTAAAAGCGGTTAATGTTTGTTTAGTTTTTAAAGATCGCTTCAAAAACCAAACCCGTTGATTTACGACCATGATTTAAAAATATTGTTATGACATTAGTATAAATTCTTCATGAAAAAAAAAAAGTTTCAGATTTGAATTATCTGTGTCGCTACTTGCAAAATGTGATTTTAAGATGTCTATAGTACATACCTACAGTTATAATGGAAATCACCATGCATTCATCAATGAACGGATTAAGGTTACACTGCTTTGAGACGATATTCCTAAGTAGTTTACAGAGATTTTCATACCTATTTTCATGATGACGGAAATCTTCATGTACAATCGTCGTTGTGCAAAAACTTTGCGATCCCATTTTGTTGTGTAGTTCTACTTTGGATTCACAAGTTGCCACGAACAGTGATAGAGAATTGCACACTCCGCGTTGACCCGAAAAAATAATGCTGAAGACTGGCCCAGGTTGCGATGAGGATTACAGTGTTCATGTTATTGAAGATCTTCAGTCGCTTTTCGTTGTGTATCAGGATTTGTTATAAAGCTATTTGTTTATTGGTACATTTACAAGCATTTTGAATAAAAAACTAATGTTGACTGACACTGGGGTGAAATAAAGCAAGCGGTGAGGTGAGGGATTCATATATTAATAAATTAGTCGAACTGTTTCATTAATAACCCATTATTTAAATAGTAGAATAAGATTAGGAGCAGTAAGATTTGTTCATCATATTATATATGTAGAACATACGTCGAATCATTACAGTAGAATTAACCACCTTCCAATTGAAGTATATATTATAGTTTCACTCATCTGATGTTACAACTAATGCTCATACCTTGCGCTGAGTTCAATTGCCTCACAGCAAACACATGTTGCAGAACCAAACCGAGTATTTTGATAAACATATTTAGTCTGAAGCTCATGTCGAAAGCGTGCGTTCTCGGCACGCGAGAGAAGTTTTTGATGAAGTTGCACGAGCAAAACATTCACGGAGGAAATGAATTATTGTTTATTGCAGCAAAATTCCACATTTCTCCCGATAAAAACATACTTGGTTGATAACATCACTAGTTGGATATTTACATTGTTTCAAAATTATGATGACCGAAACAAGTGAAACTCTACTGGGATCTTCATGTGCAGCAGAAGTCATGCCTAATGTTGTTCGATATACCCATACACCGCTTACTGTTGTCAATAATTGTTACAGAAGATATAAAGGACTTTTCTTTAAAAGAAAATCGTGCAAGGGAAATAGCTCATTTTATTCCTGTTATTATTTATTCATGAGCTCTGACCTCGAAAACATTTAAATAGTGATCAACATTATTTGTTTTCATTTAATTGTAGCAAGAGCATGATCATAATGTTCTGTCTTAGAAAATGATGAAAGAGTCACAGCATGGATACACAAGATATTCTTTGGCAAACTTTACAAACATTCATCTTATGGAAGAATATTGTCGGGTGGATATCTTGCTCCAGAAACATGTCTGGATAATTGAATAGACAAGTGTCTAGTATCCGCGAAAGACTGTTTAAAAAAGAAGCACGAGGAACTCTTGATGTCAGAATGAGCAACAATATCGTGGTAATGAAATGGAAATACTGAAAATCTTACGGACAGTGGAGTATTCGAGGAAGAAAGGTAATTTCAAGTCTGACGAACATTGTGAGATGTGATGGCAGGAAGCACTGGATTGTGCAGTGTGAACAAGCAAAGGTGATGTTGGCCTTCATTTAAGATGTATTGAAACGTATGTGAAGGTGTCATGCGTAAGCACAGTAGCTATAGATAAAGGAAACTAATTTCTAAACTCAATTCCTGTATACTGATATAAAGTAAATATGAATTTTGGATAGCAATTGCATAACATACTATCCACACTAAAACATTAAATAACAGAGATTTACCCTTAGATTTGTTTTTGTCCTAAATGCCTGTGAGTTGATTTTTCTATCCATGAACTTTTTTTGATAAACCCTGTATATATAATACGTTGCACTAACCCCATTTTCAACTTTCCGCTGTAATGCTTCTTAAACTGACTTTATTTATTTAATTGTTCCTAGTTGACTCAAAATCATTCAGTCAAAAATATTATATTCAAGTCGATTCGTTGAAGTTTGAGAGAAACACTGGCAAACTGACGGGCTACCAATCAAAACCAGTCAACTATTTTAACTCTAAAGTTTATTAAAGTCTTGATGGGGTAGGGGGGGGGGTAGAAGCGATCACCTGTTTAGGTAAGACGCTATAATTGTAGCAAACTTGCATGACTCTTGCAGTTCAGCCTCGAAGAAAATTCATCTAACACGTTCCATCGAAGCACACCTAAATCCCGGTCACAAAGCACAGTTTTAGTTCGCAAGGTCGCGGAATAAAATATCGAGAGCATATTGGGCTGTCGTTAGGTGTCGTTTATTCGCACACGATCATATTTGATATCATTAGGCTCATGGACTTAATTATGGACCTCTAAAGATGTAGAGGCATATCAACAAATGACGTGAAAATACGAGACAAATGCGTGAGGGAAATCAGCATTTGTTTGTGAAATAATTAGATGGTATTCCGTATGTATCGTTGACCATCATCGATGAAGTGTGATGTTAAATAGCATTCATAATCTTGAGAATATGTGTTGTTACGTTCCATAACCTGACGAGGTAACGGAAACAATCATTTTTTTACGAACCTAATTTTGATCATTCTGAACGCTTCTAAGCGCATGGCAACAATAGACGTTTTGAATTTTACTTTGCAAATGACAGAACAGTCATCCATATTTAGGTTTGATGGATGTTCCCAATGGTTTCACATCCAGAAGCCTCAAACAACCTTCAATTTTTCTCAAATATCAGAATTCTATCACTGAAGTACTGAGTGAAGGTGCCATCGTCGGCGATTAAACGTGCGCCGTAGAATACTTATTTCTGAAGCTGTTATACTGGTTATATTTCGCCTAGATCTATTCGTGACTAACTAAGACCATAAAATCTAACGGATGAAAGCGGATGAAATTAATATTTTCATATACCTGGAGGAGTCTCACATTTGTGACTCATAACATATATCAAAACATATTATCGACTCTGGCATCACTGGAGTTAGAAGTGAAATACCAACAATAGGATTGCATTTTTGTGTGACTGCCACGCTTATATCATGGGAAAGTATATTTTTACTGCCCACGTTCGTCAAAATCTATTTGCTATTCCTCATTGTTTTCGTTATTGGGATCTTCTCCTCATCGACCGAACTGTTTCTGCGAAGGAATCTGATTGCCAGCTGATTTGATGAAGATTTCTGAGTTAAACAGCATTTCGCTATGGAATGGAAGGCCTATATTTTGCAAAAAAAGACTGTAGAACTGCAGTACTTATGCAATATTTTTCATTGCCAAGCATCTTAATTGAATCCACCGTGTAACGATAATTTTGACATTTTGTCTCTATGTTATTGCTCTCCATCCACCAAATAAAAATATTCGATGATATAATGAACCGTATAAAAATACACGCATGGAAGAGATTGCACCAATAACTGTCGAAATAGGCCAGTTATTTTGTTTATGACCGCAATCTCCGTTCAGTACGTCATAATAAAAATATTTGGTGTCAGCACGATG